>PVIA01003447.1:0-168609 GCA_004024845.1 Tonatia bakeri | reverse complement strand
AATAGGATCAAAGTTAAAGGACACATGGATAAAAGCTAGGGGGAGGGTGGTAATGGGAGGGAGGTGGGGGGGTGGGGGGGCTTGATTGGGAGCAAGGGGGAGAAAACTGTACTTGAACATTCATTTAAATAAAAAAAAATGCAAAAAAAAAAAAAAAAGAAAGAAAATAACCTGCACTGAGGTAGGCTGCCTTTATGCCTGGATTGTTGGTATGGTCCTTGGACAGACTGCAGGGTCCTGGAACAGCATCCCTCATCCTCTCTGGACCCATATGGCAGGAGCTGATCCAATACTGAATGGACTGTAAAGACCACTCTAAATTTCAGACGGCCTGAAGCCGAAGCGTAAGGGAGAAAGGGAGGGGGAGAGAAGCAAATACACATAGGAAGAATGACAGAAAAAGAGGAAAGGATGAGAGACATAAACATCAGCGAATGGGTCAATACTTAGTGTCATTCTTCCACTTATCCAAATTTTTTATTATTGTGTAGGGTTTTCTTTTTTGCCTGAAAATGATGGAATTGCCTATAAAGATTCTCTTCATTCTTAAAAAAACTGAAAACAAATTTTTTCTTAACTTTTAAAGTTTACAAAAAAAGTTTTAGTGTACTTTATTTTTTTAAGGTTGTTTATTTTTATTTTTATTTGTTTCAATCACAGTTTATAGTAAATAATATTTTGTATTAGTTTTAAGTGTACCACACAGTGGTTAGACAATCATATACATTACAAAATATTCCCTGCTGATACATCCAGCGCCCACCTGGCACCGTACACAGTTATTACGATTTCATTGACTACGTTCCCTATGCTGGACTTTGGATCCCCATGGCTATTCCATAACAACCAGTCTGTACTTCTCAATCCCTTCACCTTTTTCACCCAGGGCCCCCAACCCCCATCTCCCTGGCAACCATCAATCTGTCCTCTGTATCTATGAGTCTGTTTCTATTTGGTTGTTTATATTTTTCTCTAGGATCCACATATAAGTAAAATCATATGGTATTTGTCTTTCTCTGACTGACTTATTTCACTTAGCATAATGCCTATTTTTTAAAAGAAATTAAAACACGCAACACATTCCTCTTGTCACAGGACATTGAGTTTCTTCTGCTTCTGTTAAAACAGTAATTGCTTAGTTAATTCTCTCAGATCTTTTCTTAGATCTCAGCTCAAGCATCCCCAGAGCAGTCTTCCCTCCTCTGCTCAATTAGGACAAATCTCACAGAAGTGCAAATCTTCCCTGCATAATTCCTTCATATGTGTAATTTGACAATTTGGGGTGAATTTCATTAATGTTCATTTCCTTCACTGTACTGGGAACTCCACAGTGGCAGGGACAGTGTCTTTTTTTTTTTTTAACCACAGTTGTATCCCCGGCACCCAGAAATGCCAGCCATACAGTGGGTGTTCAAGAACTGTTTAAAAGTGAAATTCATTATGAATTTGCGAGACCACGGAAGGGCACTGGAGAAAACAGAAATCTATAAGGTGAATTTTAGCAAATACTTTTGAGAGATAGGTGAGGTGGAAAAATACAATGCAGTTCTCCAATTGGAAGATTTTAAGTTATCTTTTTCAGCTATGCCTGTTGACAAACCTAGAATAAAAACAAACTGAACTTACAACTGGAATTGTTGAATCATAAAGTGTTAAACCAAATTATCTGTAAGAATGAAACATTTTCAATCATATTTCTGTCACTAAAAATGTTATTAATAGTCAATGTACACTGTTAAATAAGATAATTATATTTAAAGTTTAATTTAATTTGTTTTATATTCATTATTATTCTTTTATACTCTCTTTTTATGTATATATATATTTCAAAACATATATGACACATTGAAACACCAGTACATGTGTGTGAGAGTTACACTCATAGAGCAACTTTATATCCTTCCCACTCCCTTTAAATGTGCTCAGTGAACCGCTCTCCTCTCTACCCTGGATGGAATGTCGATCAGATTCTGTAGTTCTCTGGTAGTTCTTTATGTGATAGAAAGTTCCTGCTCAGTTCTGATCTCAGCGGATGCTGTTTTCAGTGGTTGTAATGTCCATTCCGATGTTAATGACAATCAACATTCTTGAGCTCCACCTGAACTCAGATCTCCCCGCCCCACTTCAGGCCTGCTCATCCAGAAGCGTGAGAAGGGCCAGTGCTGTGATGGCACATTTGCTGTGCTCCATTGTGCCTTCCTCATCAACCAATTTCCCCCCAGCCCCAGTGAGCTTTCTCTGGATCTCTCAGGACTGGGTTGGAGAAGGTGTGGAGCTGAATGAAGAAAGAGAGGTGGAAGGCAGAAGACATCTTACTTGACTATTGCGCTCATGTTCTGGTATTTATGCATAAATCCTTCAGATGCCATCCACGTGTTGATGACTTCCAAATTTATATGTCCAGCTGAGACCACTTCTTCATACACTCTCTACTCGACGTTTCTTCATGGACACTTAATAAAAAATGGAAATGGCAACATGTCCAAACACAAACTCCTGATCTTCTCCTCCAACACACATCACACATACACACCACACAACCTGCTCTTTCCATGCTCATTTCCATTTTATAAGGCAATCCCAAATTTTCAGTTGGCCTTTGCTCTTTCTCTTATGTCCCACTTCCAATACTTAGGCAAACTGATTTATTTAAATTCAAAATGATTTCAGAATTCAAGCACATTCTCCACTGATTTCCTGGTTGGTTAAACTAGTTGATTCCCTGCTGCATGCACCAATCATCTCTCATGTGGATTGTTGCAACTAATCTCTGTTTTCACCCTTGTCACTCCTGCTACTTTGTTTTCAACAAATTAGACAATTCTTTTAAAAAGTAGAAAGTTGCTAGAATGATATGCATGAAAAGTAAAAAAAAAGTATATAACTATGTGAGGTGATGGATAGTAATTAGACTCATTGTAGTAATAATTTTGCAATATATACATGCCAAGTTATTGTGTCATACACCTTAAACCGATACAAAGTTATGTGCCAATTATATTTCAGTAAATTTCTGGAAAATATTTGAAAGTCATCCCTCTGCTCAAAATCTCCTGTTGCATTCCCAAGTCTTTACAGTGCTTTCCCCTCTAAAGGGTTTCCCCACCCTCCTCTCTTCTTATCTCCTTGACTTCATTCTTGTGTCCCTCCTCTTGGTCTGCTCCCAGATGCTGATTTCCTTGTTGACTAGGCTGCTCTAGCCTCTGGGCATTTACTCCTCCTCTCCCTCCACATAGCCTCATTGCTTCTTCCCTCACTTCTGTAAGATCCCTGCTTCTATCACTGTCTTAGTAATGTTTCTCTGGACCCCCCTATTTAATATGCCAACACTTACCCCACTCGAATGCATGCTATCTCCTTTGCTACTTTATTTATTTTTTCATGACACTTACTGGCTTAAATTTTTTTTCAGACGATTTTATATAGTCATTTATTTATTTATCTGTTTAATTTAATTGAGGTGTAATTTAACACAGGAGAAGTCACTTAAGTATACATACAGTGGGATGGTGTGTGACACTGTGCACATTTGTCCACCACCACAATCAAGATCAAGAACATTTTACTACCTGACAAGCGCCCTGTGCAGTGAGTCTCCTCCCCCTACTCCTAGCACCTGGACACCACGGACCAGCTTTCAGTCATTATGGTTTTGCTTTTCCTGGAATTTTATTTAAATGGAATAATGCATTTTATTTTTGTGTGTGTGTTTGGCTTCTTTCACTCAGCATAATGATTTCAAAATTTGTCCATTTGAGTGCGTTTGTTGTTCCTTTTATTGCTGAGTAGTATTTCATTTCCGTGAAATAAAACTCACATTGTTTCCTGTTCACTCACTGATGGACACTTGGGTTGTGTTTAGTTTGGTTCTTGGGGAACAAAGCTACTTGAACATTTACATACAAGTCTCTGTGAGCATTTCATTTTTCGTGGGTAAATCTGAAGTGGTAGGATTGCTGAGCAATGTAGTAAACGATACTCTGACTTTACAAGGAAGTGCCAAAATGTTTCCATAATGAGTGCATCATTTCATTTGTGTTCCAGTTGTTCCATATCCTTGCCAACATTAGTACTATTGGTCTTTTAATTTCAGTCATTCTAGTGGGTGTGTAATGATATCTCACTGTGGTTTTCATTTGCATTTCCCTAATGACTGATGAAATTAAGCATCTTTTTATGTGCTTATTTGCCATCTGTTTATGTTCTTTGTTCAAGTGTATTTTAAATTTTAGCCCATTGTTTTTTATTAGTTCTTTTTTTATTATTGCATAATCAGAGTTCTTTGCTTATTCTGGATATATGTGTTTTTTTTTCATCAGCAAGTTGTTCACAATTATTTTCTCTTAGTATGTGGCTTCTCTTTTTAGCAGTATATTGCAGTGTTCCTTGCTGTGACTTTTTATGTATTTCCTTTGCTTGTTTGCTGAGAATCTAGGGTGGAGTGGATTTGGTGGCTTGACTCTTTTGGAATTTCATGACTTAGTAGAACAAGCAATGCCATCCTAGACTGAAATAAACCCTTTCCCTTCCCCTCTCCAGTAATTCCACGTCACCTCAGGCTGTATACTGGCTTGCTAAAGACTCTTATGGACACATGGTTTTTTTAGATTCACTCTAGTATATGTATCTGGCTTCTATTTGGACACAGGTTACTACAGCTAATGTAAAATGCCACGAAAATGTTATGGTGCAGTTGAAGCATGTGTATAGGTAATAACTTTTTTTTTCTCACAACTTTTAAAAAAATATTTATTTATTTATTTATTTTTAGAGAGGGAAGGGAGGGAAAAAGAGAGGGAGAGAGAAACATCACTGTGCGGTTGCTGGGGGCTGTGGCCTGCAACCCGAGCATGTGCCCTGACTGGGAATTGAACCTGCAATGCTTTGGTTCATAGCCTGCACTCAATCCACTGAGCTACACCAGCCAGGGTGGTAATTACTTTTTTTCAGGTTTTTAAGATGTCCATTTGCTTTTGATTTTTTTTTATGAGGTTAATTTTCTGAAGCATTTTGAAGGTGAAAATGCTTCAGAAAGCATTGTCTGTTGTTACCTTCTTTTTGTTAGAATTAATCTGTAGATGTTGGTAGCTAGTGAGTTTGGTTACAATGACTCATGATGCTGTCTTCCCTGGCAACTGAGTCTTCAGGTCTGCTGTGGACGTGATGAGAGTCTTCCTGTCCTTAAGGAACATAGGAAAAGGACATGTGTGTGTGTGTGTGCATGTGTGTGTATATATATACAGTGCCCGGCAGAAGTAACGCCTGCCTAAGTGTGGTGGGTAGGGTAACAATATGGGAATAATAATTTATAGTTTTAATTTGAACATTTCACCTAAAATGTCATATGGTGTATGTGCTTGAGTGTGATATTGTCATGTTACAGAATTCCATGCTTATGATTTTGTAACAAAAGATTTTGTAATAAAAAACAGGGCATTATTTGTGCCAGACCCCATATACGTATATATATTTGCTTTGAGGGAGATTAAACTCAAACACACTATTTTGTAGTGTTATCAAAGACAAAATCTGGAAGAAAAAAATATTAGGCCCAAGTCAAGATATACAGCAATGGTTCCAACGTTTTGTTTTTAAACTCATTATCATAAGTTGTATTCCTCCCCCTTAGATAGCTTTCCAAAGTAAAAACTACTCTTGCATTACTTTTGTAAAGGTTAGGATGAATAGTGTGATTTCTGGAGTGGCTTCTCACCTGTGTGAATGCTTATGAGAATACAAATAAAAGCAAATTATATTTTCCACAGATTCAAATTTTATCAAAAGAGCAAGAAACCACACTCATTTATGCAGACACGAACGCTCTCTTTGGAAGAAAATCAAATATTGCAGTTTATTTATTGGTAAGCAGGGCTAGCTGTGGTTTTGGAAATCAGCCATACAATTTTATAAGTCATAAAAGAGTAATGGCCTCCAAGAGGCCAGTGAAGCCTTTTGTTTTGAGAAGGAAAAGAAAACTAATAGTTGAATGAAAATTAATTCCATATCTTTCAGATGAAATTTTTGGTAGTAAAAACAAAGTTATTTTTTATATTAAGTAATTCTTACATGAAATAAACAAAACATGCCTGCATATTGTCTTCACTAGAAAGCGTACAGTTTGGGACTAATACGATATTATTATCTGACAGCACTGATTTTTTCTGCTTTTACATGTGCTTGTTCCTTTAACTTTCCACGCTGTGAAACAACTTAGACAAAGGGATCACATCTTATATTATATCATATAAAGTATGATAAATTTTATCATTGTGTCATATAATTCAGTGTCTTCATAATTTAAGTAATGAACAAATAATTTCTTTTCAACCTTGTGATTAATTGTATAAAATTTTGTATTCATACAATTAAGTTTATATTTGATTAATTTGATTTTTCTTTAGTGCACAAGATTTTCAAGGACTGAACTTCCGAACTCCTAAAACATTTTAAAAAATAGTTTGCTATAAGGAATGGGGCGAAGGCCAGTAATAGAGATCCATGAAAGGCAAGTCCTGCTGCAGAGGGGAAGTGTAGTGATCGACTCATCCTGGTTTTCAGGAACTTTGATGGTTATAGCATTGAAAGGTCTTGAATCCCAGGAACTGGTCAGCCCATGTAATCAATGCATAACATTGGTCCTAGACCACATCTGACCCAGATCCACATCTGTATTCGTAAATAAATCTACACCTGCATCCACACAGTAGACATGTCGCAGATGCGTACACGGGGACGAAGGCGAGGGTGAGGCGACTTTCCATCTCCCCGTTTGTGCTTCGAAGTGTGGCATCATCTGCCTTTCTAACTGAGCAACTTGTGTCTGATGCTCACTTTTTAACACATCATACAAGTATGTGGTTAGTCTTTAGTTTTCCTTTTCTTATTTTTTTAATTACGTGGGTATATGTTTTATCTGATTTTTCTATTAAAAAATCACAACCTGCAGGACACATTGATGACACACGTGTGGAAGAAGCAGCCTTTCCTTTGTGCTGATTCACTTTCCCTTCGAAAACTGTTATTTTTAAATTACTCATGACTTGATTTTTTTGTAATTTTTTAAAACAAAAACTATTAAAATATTAACTGAAAAATTTGCTTCAGATATCACTCCTATGAAATGTCTGTATATATGAACAACAAAAAGGGATGTATCTTCTATATTAAAATTTTTTTTGCAATGAATTCATGATTAAGGCTTTTCAAAGTATAGACAATTCAGTTTATGATCAATATCTTATATAACATTAACCTCCTTGAGCCTCACCATTCTGCCATTACTAATTATTTCATAATACCATTTATATTCACATTTCACTTGCTTCTGAACCTTACCAGATAACTATAGCATCTTAGCTTTCTAATCAGAACCTTCCAGCCCTTTATCAAGAGTTCCTGGGGACTCATGAGTTTCTAGTCTCAGGCCCTAAGAGAGCCACTGCAGGATGCAGCCTGCTATTCCTGCTGCTGCCTTCCTTGATAACAGTGCTTCTCTCTGCAGATGCCTTTACTACTCATGGGTTGTATTTTGGTAAAAATGCTCTAGCTGATTCATCACTTTATCCCAGTGCTTGGAATAGTATTTGGCATGTGTAACTATTTAGTGACTGTGTGTAGATTGTATAAATGAATGAATAAATTCATTCAAATGAATAAATGCATGAATTACTCGCATGTTTAATGAGTGTTCAATACGTACTGACACTGTACTAGTACTGAGGATATGGTGAAAGACATCAGACAATGGTCCTTCCCACCCAGAAAGCATGTAAAGATTGGTGAACAGACAATTGTTACACAGTGCAAGGTGCCAAGTGTCCAGAGATGACTGCAGGGTGCTGGACAGGTCAATGAGGGGCACCCAGCTTCTCCATTTAAGATACACCAGGCTACCCTGGGGTATAGTTGGTTAGTTGTTCTGTTTAGATAATTTTGGATGAAGATGGGCAGAGAAGTTCTTTACTTCCCGGGCCCAAGAATGCTTCTTCTTAGCCCGTTCTCTCTTTGAAAGAGGGCCGAGCAACTCCAGGAACTCTAAGTCATTTCTGGGTTGGGTTTTTTTTTTTTTAAACATGCATATTTTTAAGGCAGAAAATTGGTTCTTTAATGCATTTCAGTTTCTAATTTACCATGAGGAAATTTTAGAGGAAAACCTAAATTTATCTCTTTGTTTTTCTTTAAAAGTATAACATGCTAAGCATAATGTCTGAAAACTAAGATAAAACCTAAGACTAATTCACTTTTTTATTTTAAAAGCTTTTTTGTTGTTGCTTGTTTAATCATCACTGGCAGGTGTGCATGATGATGTTGATGGAATTTCTTTTATTTTTGGCAAAGAATTTAGTATACAATTTTATTTGTATGAAGCAAATTCCAATGGGCCCAATGTCCTCTTTGGAACTCATTTAATATCACATAGTGGTTGGCCGAGATAAGAAGCTCCTTTAAATGAACTTTTTCCTGCTCTGTATCATTCATATGCTAATATCCTGTCAAGTTTTAGTATATGTCCTAGCTTTAGAAAGTTATTCTGTCTTCAAATGCTTCATTCATGCTCATCAAAACACAGTCAAATAATAAAAATCTGGCTCAATTTCTAGTCATTTTCTGACTGATAACATATTGTAACTTCTTTATGAGTATGGTACAGTTATTTTAAAATGTTTTATTAATTCTCTGAGTGTATATATGAAGCACATCATTTACACTTGATTTAAATAAAGAGAAGTGTATAACATCTAGACCTTAAGTAAAATTCCTCCTGGTTTTGGTGGTAAGTTTGTCAGAGAAAATAGAAATTACCATTTTAACTACTATTAAAATAGTAATTCTAAATTTATTAAATGTATTATTGGTAGAGGTTTTTTATTAGTAATTTAATCTAGATTATGTGATTTCAGGAATATTATATATTTTTTAATATTTTTTTCTAATGTAAATACTCTAGTTATTGAGCCTGTTATACTCTTTGGATAAAAGAAAATGGGTGTGCATGAAAGGTATTTCTTTTCTTCAACAACAGTGTTATGCTGATGATTCCTAACATTCTTTTTGTCATGCTCCATATAGAAAATGGTGGTACTTATGTAGAACACTAAAGTCCGTAACAAGGTTGCTGATGACTTTAAGGTCGTCATGTAGAGCTTTGCGTAGCCCTGGGCCTAGCTAGCCCAGTGAGGGGACCAATACCTCGGCACATCTGTGTCCCACTCACAGCACACCCCTGGGGGAAGCTCTGCACTCATGTGCAAAGGGCAGCCTTGGCAAAATTGTGTAGTGCACTACTACAAATGAAAACTTTGGGCTTTTTTGTCTTCCTTCTTTCCTCCTCTTTCTCCTCATGAGGAGAATGTTTTTCTGAATAAAACTCACAAACACTTATTCTAAGATGCTTGGATAATAAAATGTAAATAATAACATAAGATTACTGGTAATTCCAACACCTCCAAATAACTGCAGTTGAACTGTGTGTGTGTAAATTGTGATCACGTGTCCTCTACAGTTCTATACACTGCTTTCTTTGGGGGAAACTGATGTTTTGTCTACATCTTCCTATGTAATTAAACAATTTTAAATTGTGGCAAGGTATTCCATTAAATAAATAGTTTGTATTTAATTTTATAATTTATTTTGTTAGATGAGCAATTCCCATTTTTCTAGTCTTACAGGTAATATATTAATATATGTTCTTAAACATAATAAGAATACATTTCTAGAAGTAGAATTAAGAGGTTTACTTTAGTTTTACTAGTTGCTTTAAAAATTAAACTCCCAGACAGTAGTGCTTAGCTGGATATGCTTTTTGTTTACATAAAGGTCAACTAGGGTGTTCACTCATCAGGGTGGGGAGTCACAGTGTGGGGAGCGGCAGTGTGGAAAGTAGGCTATTACTCAGTCCCGGGACAGTGGTGGCAGACTCTGCCCTGGTCTTCAAACATGGCTTCAGCAGTTGTATTGGGAGGTGATGTCCAACCAACAGGCTGGGGGAGAAAAGCAGAATGCATATTGCATAGAAGGTTTATTATATGGGTCAGTCCTGGAGGGGGCCTGAAATCTGCTCATAATCCCTTGGTGGAAATCGGTCACTGCCAGACCGCACTACGTTACCAGGGAGGCGGGGAAAGGCAACTGAGCTGTGTGCTTAGCTACCTGGTGTTCATTCAAGATCACAGTTCTGAGCATATTTAAATACCTTGAAAATTATCCTAAGGAATATTTTATTCAGTTTACACCCAAAGCAACTGTGTAAAAAAATGCTCATTTTTACCTCAATAGTAATAGGCATATTTTTAAAAAAAAGTTTTCTGTTCTTAAAGTAAAAAATGAAACACTTCTCATTGTTTCTTTAAATAGCAATTCTTTGATTACTAGTGCAGTTGAGCATTTTCATATGTATATGGATTTTTTTTTCTATTCAGGTGCACATATTTTTCTTAGTAATTTAAAAACTCTTTGATAAAGCTGGGAAGAAAGCACCTTTTGGTGATGATTTTTAACAACTTTGGATTTATCTTTTAACTTTGTTTATGACATATTTTTCAGAGAAAGCCTTTAATGTGATCAAATCAAATAGTTTATGTTTTCTGTTTTTCATTTTATGTGCTGTGGAATGTTTAATATACTGACATGTTTAATTCTCTTCTTTTTTTACATCTCCTCTGTCCCTTAACTCCCTTTTACAACTGTCTGTCAGTTCTGCCTTTCTCCACTCTGATCATTTCCCTTTGCCTGCCTCTCGCCTTGGTCTGTGAATTCTCTCTTTCATGCTGCCTTTTTTCTACAAAATTGATTGCTTCAGAGAGTCATTCTGTAGGAAGAAGTTTTTAATTATATCTCTCATTATTAATACACTTATTAAAAAACTTAATACGTGCCAGGCACTCTTGAGTACTTCAAATGCAATATTTCATTTCATCTTAATACAATTTGGGCTAACGAAGCTAGATCACTTGCCCAGGGTTGCACAAATAACACAGAGTAGATTTTCACGGCTAGTTTGAAATACTGGATTCAGGCTTCTGGAAGATAACTTGGTTGAGGGCCTTTAGAGTGTCGCCTGTATCACAATGCTCAGGTTTAATGCTCGATTTGGTGTTGCTGGCAGTCCAAACACTAAAGGCACTCTTGATTCCTAGAGTTTGAGCTCCTACTCAAAATCTGAAAATCTCTTCTCTGGATGGTTCATCCATAAGATGCCCATTTCTTTCTATTCATCCTTGATATGATGTAGCAGAATCCACACTTATTCAAAGACGGAACTCTGTACTTCCCATTAAGTAAAGCGCCTTCCTTTGGAAGCGTCTCTTTTTGTCGGCCCCATCAGGAATTGTCGGCACTGGTTAATATACTGGGGTTGACTGAACATTCTCTAGCCCCATTGTCCCATCTACGGAAGGGTTAATCATCTTCTATCTATGGGTTCACTGCCTCCTTGTTCCTAGACTGGATTATTCCCTATTTGTTTCAAATTTGATGCAAATGCCCTATTTGCTCATCTTGTAGACAAAAAGGGGGCTGTAAATAGATGAATCTCATTAACATATTATTTGCCTCTGCAAAATAATGGGCTGTGAACAAATGGGATAATAAAGCTCAGCATGGAGCCTATATTCGTGACATGTGAATTGGGGTATTCACATGTCAAAACTAGAGTAGTTCTGGCCTTTCCATTCATTCATTTTTATGTTTTGTAACATCATTCACAGGGTTAACTATGAGACTGGTTATCCTTCCTCTGAGCAGACTTATATACTTCTTCTCAAATCTATTATGTGTGTGTTTTCAGGGGGTGGAGGGATAACAATGTTCAGGTTTGATCTTATGCTACACGTACAATTTTGAGAAGAAAACAAAGAAATCCGAACCAAGCAAATGTTCCTCTTGGTGTTTACAGAAACTGTTAGTAGATAGCTTTTAAAACAGACCGATCCATAGTAACTGAACTATCATTTTCTGATTTGCAATGGATTAGTAGCGCTGACAGAACCATCTAGACTAATAATACAGTTTGTGGCAATTGGCCTATGGAATTTCCTCAGTACTTTAGAGCCAGATCTAGTTATTTCCTCGTCTATCAACAAGGCCGTTTGTGCGCAGTCACATACCAAGAAAAACACCGTGTTAAGAATGCTTCAGAGAAAGAAACCCACCACTTCATTTTAAGAATAGTTTTTATACCAAAGAAATCACTATCAGGAGGAGTTTCTTTACGCTGAATTTGAATCCCAAGAGGCAACAACATACCCAGCTCTTAGCAGAGCCAGGCGGTACTCCTGAGACACCTTTAGTTCATTTCATCTTTTTTTCTAGATATTTTCCCTAAAGATTAGGAAATAAAGAGTTGGAAAAGTATGAGGTTTAAATTCTATGCACAGTGATTCTGAAATCATTATAACATAAAAACTGTTTCCATTAGAGAGCCAAGCGGTATGTACAGAAATTTCAGATGAGGAGATACAAATAACCTTTTTGTTAAATGTACTATTCTTGTTAAAGGTTAAAAGTCCCTGAAAAGCAATCATTTCTGCTGTGAAAAGAAAATTAAGCTCAATTCACTAGCTATTAAACCCAGTGTCATTACCTCGAGTCAGAGAAAGTTAATCCTCTGACTGTTTTGGTCCACTTAAATTTACCAATAAAATTCCTTAGACACAAATAAATATATTTTTCTATTTGGAGAGATAGTAAAATTATAAGTACCAAGTTCAATATTTGTAAGTTATCATTTTTAAGAAAGGTTTATTTTGGTAACAATGTTATATTAAGAATCTTTGTCTATATAAATAGGTTTGAGTTCACCTTTTTGAAAATATTTTTCAAAACTACAAGCCATACAGATATACTTTATTTTTTAGGTTGATTTTTAAAGCATACATTTGTTTAAGTGATATGAGCGTAATTAAAGCAGTTGTCATAGAATGGAAATGTTGAGATGTATATATTTTTCCATATAAATTACTCCATAAATCTGTAAGAAGTGCTTGGGGTGTGTTGGTGAATAATGCATTGTGCTTCAAGAGTGACACATTCCTTCCTATCCATATGCATTTTATAGAGTTCAGATTGAAACTACGGAATTGCACTTCAAAATATGTCAACTTGGTGAAATAGGTTACTGGATGTAGGCATATGATCTACTCAGACTTACTTAGTTGTATGTTCTAGTTTTCTCTTTGGATGCCAAAATGCTCCTATTTTACTGCAGTATTTGCAATTTACTGAACCATATGAAAGTTACTGGATCAAAAACCAGATTCTCAGTTTCTTAAGATTTTATAAAACACATGCAACTCTACATGTGTGTATTTTAATTTGATAAAATTTTGATAATATGGGAAATTGATTTTTACAACTTACAGTAGGAAGCACTGCACACTACAGAACTCCTGTGCATGTAATTCTATTTAATCCCCAAAACCTTAAGAATGTGTCTGTCTCTTTATTTTCCTTTATCCATGAGGTGGCCTGTTTTTACATTGTTGATGATTGTTAGAAATGTGAATGCAATCCATCTCCTGAGAAAAGTGAAGAATATTGGTGAAGAACTTCCTTTAAATTCTTATTTAAAAAGTTTGGTCTGAATATCTACATTTATACTAAACTGGGTTTTGGAATGGGATGGGGATGAAATCCTTAAATTAAAATCATGATTAACCTTTTTACAACTTTTCTGAACCTTATGAACATTTGTGAATTAAAAAAAAACTCCAAAAAACAAAACAGAAAACCTCTGCAGAACTTTTGCATGTTTGCTAAAAATTTTATTTGAGAAATAAGTACAAATTATGTGCATTCCATGATATATATTCAACATAAATTAGATTGATTTGAAATTTTAATGATGGGTTATTCAACTTTCCACAGGACACAAGCCAAAAATCTTTCTGTATCTGCTACATTCCAATAAAAAATAAGCCATGGCAGTGGTAATTTTTTAATTTCATGGTTAATACAGGCAGATGCATTAAGTGATGCCTAGAAGATTACATATGCTGGCTCTGTGGGAAACCAACTTTGTAACAAATTAGGAAACAGAGTTTATCCATGAATGAATGTAACCAAATGATTCTATCTTCTGTAATGGATTTAAACTGAGAAAATATACTAAATGTATAACCTGTCATGTTCAAGAAACATTAGGTAAATTACAATAAAATTATATGAGAAGAGTGAAATCAGGAGGACAATGGGTGGGATTTATCTGGTTTTACTTGTGTGTTTGATATTTGTTCAATGAAAGTTTAGGTTTGAATTACTTTGAATCATAGTTTGAGCTCTACAGTGAAATGTGTCTTGGTTTTCTCAACAGCTGTATAAACTTTGGACAGGTTAAATGGCCTTTACTAAGTTTTAGTTTTTGCATCTTATAGTATAGGGATAATGTAAGAACGGTTGTATCAAAGGACTGTGCAGTATTTGGAACAACATTTTTATTTTCTTACCTTTTACTACTTACTCTGCTCTGTAGAATCTTGCCAATTATGATGGATTTTAATCCCACATTCACGATGATGATGATGTCCCCTCCACAGGCCTCTCCTTTGTGCTTTAGACTTGTGCTCAGAACTTTGAAAAATATCTCCTCTACTTGGACTTACAACAGATACCTAAAATTTACCATACCTCAAAAAATTCTTGGCTTTTTTATTAAAGGAAATTATCTTTGATTCTTTCTTCCGCTCACATCCCAACACTGAAGCCATTAATAATCCTGATTCTATTTCCAAAATATAACTTTATTCTATCAAAGGGGTGGAAACACTTTATTTCACTCTTCTATGTTCCTTGGCTGGTATAGTAATGAAATTGACACAGGACAGATTAACAGAAGAAAAACAAATTTAATTTTTTATTTATGGGAGCACCATAAAGATAGGAAGATTCCAAGGGCAATTGGGTAAGCGAGCTTTGTATAACATCCTGAGCTGAGGAAAGCGGCAGGGGTCGGGGGCTACAAAGGGAAGGAAGGCCTTTCTCAGGGAGGTGAGAGGAGATGTCCAGAAACAGAAGTTGCTCTCTTCTGCAGTTTGGTTTCATAGGTAAAAAGGTGTCTCTGGTACAACCCCTCTTTTCAATGTAAATTTGGGCAGTTGAGGTGGAGGTGAAGAGCTTTTCCTGAATCTGCTGGGTTTTGATTGCCTTCCCTCAAAATAACCCTCATGCCAGTGTGGCATATTTCAGGGTGAAAAATTCTGCCCCCGTTCACCATTCATCCATCTTCAATGCGACCTCCTTAGTCAAGTCACAGCCATCTTCTGCCTAGAGTGCCCCCAGCATTTACAATCTAGTCTTTTTCCACTCTTGTGTCTCTCTTTGTCTGGCTCCGCATTGTTGACATTGTTGCAGCTGTGAGGTTGTGGGAAAGTCATTTTTATCTACCATTCTAGGTTTTTCTGGCTGGTTTAATAATTAAATAAACATAAGACAGAGTAACAAATAGAAGCAAATTTAATTAAATACACACATATATATGGGAACCCCATATATTTGAGAGAGTCAGACACCACGCCCATACATGTGAGGTTCAGAGACAGAAAGTGAAAATGAGGTGTATATGACATTCTTAGCTAAGGACAAGGTAAGGTGCCTGAGGCTGAAGAGTGAGAAAAATCATTCAAAGGAACAGGACAATAAGAAGAACAGATGTTCAGTAATTAGAAGTTTGCCCAGCCCAATAAATAGGTCATAAAGAGTTATTTCTGGAAATAACTCTTGTTATGGGCAAGACCCCAATTTACAGCCTTTAAAAGAGACATAAATGTTTCTCTGGAGGCTGCAGGGTCTTAATTGTCTTCAAAATCATCCTCATGCCAAAGTAGCACATCTTGTTCTGAATTTCTTCATGTATCTTTATTTATTTTTTCCTGTTTTTTCTTTCTATTTAATTTTATTATTTTCTCAATTGCAGTTGACAGCCAATATTATTTCATATTAGTTTTAGGTGTACTGCCTAGTGGTTAGACAATTACACAATTTACAAAGTGATCACCCCAATAAATCTAATACCCATTTGACACCATACATAGCTATTACAATATTATTGACTGTATTTCCTATAGTTTACTTTACATTCTCATGACTATTTTGTAACTACAAATTTGTAGTTCTTAACCCCTTTACCTTTTACACCCAGACTCCCAACCCCTCCCATTTGGCAACCCTTAGTTTGCTCTCTGTATCTATGAATCTGTTTCTGTTTTGTTAGTTTATTTTGTGCTTTAGATTCCACATATAAGTAAAATCATATGGTATTTATCTTTCTCTAACTTATTTCACCTAGCATAATACCCTCTACGTCCATCCATATAGTCACAATTGGTAAGATGTAATTTTTATGGCCAAGTAATATTCCGCTGTGTGTGTGTGTATGTGTGTGTGTGTGTATGAACCACATGTTCTTTATTCCTTCATACATTTAACATCTAAGTTGGATCACATTATTTCTCTGCATTGTATTTTATAGGGCTCCATAGAATTTAATATAAAATACATATTTCTTACCATGGCTCTTATGGTACATAATTGTCTGGTACCTATCTTGCCAAAATTATGTTGTGCTATACCCCTTTCAAAGCTTTCCACACAAAAGCCAGACTGTTTTTCCTATATTAAATTCTGTGGAGCCCCTATAAAATACAATGCAGAGAAATAATGTGATCCAACTTAGATGCTAAATGTATGAAGGAATAAAGAACATGTGGTTCATACACACACACACACACACACACACACACAGTGGAATATTACTTGGCCATAAAAATTACATCTTACCAATTGTGACTATATGGATGGACGTAGAGGGTATTATGCTAAGTGAAATAAGTTAGAGAAAGATAAATACCATATGATTTTACTTATATGTGGAATCTAAAGCACAATGTAACTAATCCAAGCTCCTTCTGTCCTTGGCCATGGGGCATAAGGTGTGCCCTTTGCAGGACATGCTCTCCTTCTGTCCCTTGTCTTACACTTGTCCCTAACTCTTTATGTGGCTTTCTTACTTTAGGCCCCAATTTAAAGATGTCATCCTCAGAGGACTTCCCTGACTGTACTAACTAAAGAAGATCCTTGTGTGCGAGTTTCTTTATCTCTCATATACTTTTATGATGATACTTATAATTGAATTTATTTTGTTATTTGTCAGTTTGTCTTCTTTTCTGTGTGTATTCTCCATAAGAAGTTAGGCTAAGTATCACCAGACAGACGTAGTATCTGTTTAGGTACCGTCTAATCTAGGACACCACTCTCTACCCAGGAACTAGCACAGCTCCTAGTGCACAGCTGATATTGAAAAAATATATTTTGAATGAGTCTATTTGGTGAGATGATGCATGGAATGCACACTACACAGTATCCTATTTATATTAAGTGCTAAATAAATGTTAGCTATAATAACTTGAGTTCATATGTCAAGTCCCGGTTGAGGTTATAGGATAAAAGAGAATAAAGAATTGTGCTGAAACAATAGTAATATTGAACTCATGTCACTCCAATAAACTCAATAAAACACAAACAAACAAAAAACCCTCACCAAACAATAGTAATATAATAATTGACACAAATGTTCTTTTTTTTTGGTTTGCTCCTTATTGTTCTTTGATGAAGGTAGTTTTTTTTCATGTATATTTCCCTGAAGAACACATCTGAAAGGTAAATATAAAATGGCAGTGGTGTTGTGCTAGAGGGTTGGTGGTTTTCAAATGTATAAGTTAACTACAGTCTTTTGTTTCAACAGGTCAATCTTGAACTAATTGTAAACAAAACTGACCATCCAGTTCAGCTGTAATCATTAAACTGCTTTGAGTATATAACAGCATACTCAGAAAGAAATAGAAAATAAAAGGACCAGGGGAGAAATAGTATTTTAGACCACATTTTTTTTTACTTCAAATTGGTAACATTTTGTTCTATCTAAGAATGATGACTAAATAATCTCTGTGAAGAGGTTGTGGCCCATGTTCCCTAGTGGCAGAGTGGGAGGTGGCCTGCTGTCATCTGTCTCCTAGACCAAAACCCCTTGGCTGCTGATTGTCATGTTGGCATTTGTAGCGCAGTTGCGGGGACAGTTTGCTCTGGTTGCTTTTGATTTGGGCAAAGCTCCATCTCAGCTTAATCGAGACAGGGTATGTGGTTCAAGAGCTGCAACTGATAAAAGCTACAGGAACTGCCAAGAAGGTAGTGAGACCAACCCCCAGTGGATTAATGGCTTAAAACCAGCAGAGACCAGCTCGATCCAACATGGTGACTAATCTCACCTAAAGGTAACCCCTTGCTTCATTATACACCCACTGTAATACATTAGCATGCTAAACGACGCATCCCATGCCACCATAATCAAGTATGGAAAGCCCATGTAAGGATACAAAATGGTCAAAAAGCTTCTCTGAGAAATTTCCACCCCTTTCCTAGAAAGATAGTGAATATTCCTTTTCCTTATTGAATACCCTACCCTGGAGTTAAAACAACCCCAATGAAGGAAGCAAATTCCACTAAAAGGGAGTTGTCTTGTTTGTGGAGTAGCTCATACTGGGTCTCACTGCTTCACTAGCAAACTCATTTTCACTTTAAACTCCATGCTGCCTCGAGTTTGAATTCTTTTCTGTGCGAAACAAAGAGCCTACAGGGGGTCATGGACCCTTAGGCAAAGATCCCTAGACTGCAGATCATAACTGTGGACCTCTCTGAAGTTTTGCTGCTGTCTCTAGTCATTCCAAGCTTGGGGAGGAGGCATAGGTTTCTTTTATGCAGCTCTTATTACAAAGCACTCTTGTTTTCTAAGACAGACTCCATATCTGCTTCCTTAAGATGATACTTCTGGACTTTATCCATCCAAAGAAGAATCCAATGGCTGCCCCTGGGTTCGTTTAGAGCAGTTTGAAAGGAAGTCTTTTTTCATTTTTTTAGAGTGAAGGTCAGGATGGCAAAGTGCGAATACCTCCCAAACCATTGAGGATATTTCCCTTTACTGAAATGAAAGATATTTGGATGCAGATATTAAACCATTTGTTTTCTTCTTTCTTCTCTCTCTCTTCCTAATAATCTCCTTGTGCCAAAAGGAGGTATACTTTTATTTAGTTACCCTGTTTTCTAGGTTTAACACATGAGCTCATTTTCCAAAGAATAAAGGGCATTTTCTCTACTTTGTCAGAGTATTGCATGGTGGGAGTCTTCTAGGCTTGGTCTTTACTATGCTACTAATGGGAGGGGTGAGGAATAAGCATCAGAGAAATGTTTTTCAAAACAACAACCTAATAATCTGGCTTGTAATGAATTTTCTTTCTGCAAAATTACATTTTTTTTAACAGGCAAAATATTACCAAAGTTCTCTCCTCACTTCACATTCTTTCTTTAAAAAGTTCTAATCTTATTTCATAGGCAAATGTATGCCTTTGGCTGAATAGGAGAAGATCTACTTACATAGGTAATCATAAAGACAAGACATAATTACATTCTTAATTATCTAAATATATCCTCCTTTATACTAGGCATTCGCATTAAACACAAAACTGGGAGGATCAGGAGAAACAATTTAGTACAGATGTTATGTTACTCATAAGACCGAGAAAAAATATAAAAGAAAATAGAAATCTTAAAAGATATTTCAGTGTGTCTATACATACAGCTCACCATGTATAAATTATGCGGGTTAGCGGGTAACTTTAGTTTCTAAAGTTCAAGAGACTCAATATGAATCTGATATGAGTGCACAGAATAGCCTGTTCTGGTTGATAACATTTAAATTTAGAAGTTGTTGTCTGTTCAATCCCCTCAACTGCATTCTCTTCTGCATATCCTATACACATTCAATTTCTTGTTCCTGATTTTGTCTGATTTAGTGAGAAGCAAGATCTATGTAAAGAAGTTGCTCAGTCAGCACTTAAAAAAGGAGGCAAAATTTGTAGCATTGGCTCTGCTAGTAAGATAAGCTGTAAAAGAGAGTACAGTTATTAAGATAGAGATTGTTGGACACCTTTGCCAAAAGGTTTATTATAATAGCATATGAATCCTGTTAATTAACTCAGTAAAAAGTACTAAATCTGGAAGGTCCTCTCTGGAAAATATAGAAGAGGCAATATACATGTTCTAAAGAGTATTATGAAATTGACACCTTTTTATTCAAAATAAGTAGTGCCTACTATGTGCCCTGTAGACTGCCAGTGGGCAGGATAAATCAGGCATTTGACTGAGGCACCAAGATATTGTATTTAATTCCAAAGAGAAAATTCAGGTGCAAAAGAGAATTCTTAAAGGTAATAACAAAATGCAATTTCTTAACATTGGAAATTTCTCATCTACTTTGAGGTCATTAAATTATCAAGAGTGAATATTAAGTTAAAGAGCTTTTGCTGATTAAAGATAGTTTTTGGAGTAAGGGTAGGTGTGATGGTGGTTAATTTCTAAATCAGTGCTCTCAAGGAGAACTCTATACATGTCTGCAGATATTATGGGGAGAGAACGTTCTGGGGTCAGACACACGGCAGACCTAAAAGCAGAGGGCCCCACCATCAGTCTAAGGCAGGGCAGCGGGGAGAGCAGGTGGGTGCTGCTCTTGCAGTGATTGCATCGTCTTTCTTCAGGGAGCCTATGGCAGAAATGTCAGCCCACCATCAACATAAAAGGCATTCTGCTGCCAAACCTTTCTACAGAGGGGTAAAGATTTCCAGAAAAAGGCATTTTTTTTGGTGACAACTGTTAAAAAAGAAATAACATAGCATTTTCTGTTGTTGTTCCTTATAGTTATAACTCAACCTCAAGATTTTTTCAAATTACTTAAGATGTTTAATACCAGTTAAAGATATTTTTACTCTCTTTTTGGCAACATCAATTTTACATTGCTTCTCAGTAAACATTCGCAATCAAATTAAAAGAAAAAAAACAACAAAAATCCAAAATGGTAGCATCTGCCCCCACAACAGCAAACCGTGTTTCATGCCCTCTCAGGAATGTGACCTTTAAAAGGTCAATCTGAAATTTCCTGATTAGCACTACTGAGGTATCTGCAGGACCTGAAAATATTTTTTTCTTTTCTTTTGGGAATTAATTCCTTGCCCCACCTACTTCTGCCTATAAAAACCTTCCACGTTGTACAGCCCTTTGGAGTGCCTCTCTGTTTACTAGATGGGACACTGTCCAATTCACAAATCACTCAATAAAGACAATCATCAAATTTTCTCGATGAAATTTTTTTAACACCAAGTTTTTGTTTTTTAACACTGCGGAAAAAACAGAGGTTGAAGAGGGGGAGAGCCGGGTGGGGAGCGGGCAGGTAAAGGGGAGCGGCCACGTGGGGAGAGGCGGCTGGAGAGGCACCGGCAGCACACGGTCCACAAACCCGTGAAATTTCCGGAGGGAAAAAGTCAACTCGAACAGTGTGCTCCAAAAATAAGTAGAAGGAGAGCCAAGCTAAACCTTCTCGAAAAAACATTTTACTCTGTGCCCCTGAACTCAAATTGTAGCAGATACAGAAGGTGTGTGCTGCAGGCTAGGTGCGGAGGTGCAGAGACAGAGAAGAGCTGCGTCTCCTTCTCAGAAGGAAGGACCCAAACCAGGACCTTGCTGATGGAGGAGAGAAGATTTACGTGCAAGTCCTACTCAAAGCTCTTATTACTGCACTGGAAGGGGTATTTTAATGAATAAACTGAAATAATTCTTACTTAAATAAGACAAAGCAGAAAAATCGTAACTGAGGATGTTTAAAGGGAGGCTAGGAAATACACATAAAGTTGTGTCATAAAAATATTTCAGTATTTGTGATTACAATAGATCTTAGAGAAACCAACAATGTGAGGCAGTCCCTGTCCTCAAGGATTTAAGTCTATAATAATGTGTGTTTTTAGAAGATTGATATTAGATAGGGTACTTAAATAGGGTACGACAGGAATACCTGAGAGGGATGTTCAACCGAGGCAGCATGCTCTTAAATAAAAGAGCCTTTCCCTGAATTTAAAGTAGGTTTCCCACTTACAGTTTTTCACAGATCCCTGGTCTTCCCCTCTAACTTATCACGACTTGATTGTGTATTTACTTCCGTGTGTGTGTTTGTTAATGCCTGCATCCTCTATTAAACCCCAAGGTCCACAGGGGGAGGTCCATATCTTTTGGGTCATTACTGAGTGTCCATTGCTTAGCAGAGAGCCTGACATAGGGTAGAAGCTTTAAAATGTTCAATAAGTGAATACATGAATAAATGAATAACTTAATTGATAGTGACTAACAGCTAACAAAGCAGTCTCGTGCTTATTATTGCATTTATTCTCAAATAACCCATGTGAGGGAAGCAAGAAAGGTAATTTTAGCACTAGGTTAATGATAAACATGCCAAACTTAAGAAGTTTAAATGATTCAATTAGAATCTCAGAAGACTAAGAATAATGTTTTAGATTTCTTATTCTTAGCCCATTTCTTTTGAAAAAAATATTTTCTGCCAAATACTCTATGTTATTTCTTTGTCTTTGAAAATAAAAGTAGGTTTTGAAATCATAGTTATCGATTTCAACACGAGAAATTTATATAATAGTTATAGGTAGTTAAATTCCTGGGATGAATCTTGTTACTTGCTTCCTTTAACAATCGGGCTTTGTACAGTTTCAGAGGAGATAACACACAGGTAACTTACGTGCGGACCCAGGGTCACATGTATAAAATGGTACCAGAGCACACTAAGATTAGCCTAGCCTTGCACTCCAGGGTGTGCTCAAGGATTGAGAATCAAAACATGGAATGAAAGTCTGCCTATTGTAAGGGAAGAGTCTTTGATAGGAAAGAGAAATAAGTATATTTTCTTACTTGGATGAAAAATCTTATTGAGGCTTTCTTTGTTGATTAGGGAGCATTCTAACAGTCTCTTGCATGCTAAACCAAGTGCATTCAAATAAAGAATATTTGATTGCTCACAAACAATTCTGAATGAGGACCTGAACAAACGAAGCCATACTGTGAATGGGAAAGGCCACCCCAGGAGACCATCCCTGGTCTTGTTTTTTCTTATCTATAAAATGAAAGGCTTGACTAGATGTTTCACAAAGTAATTTTAATTTTTAATATTCTTTGATACAAATTCAAGAATTGAAAGGGAGATCCTCTCTGTGAAGTGCTTAGTGTAAAGTGGGCAAAGTGCATTGACCTAGTTTTCAATCTCATTTCATTCTATTTGAAAAATCAGTCACAGATATGTTAAATGAAGGCAAAATTCTCTTACAGATTTTGACAATTCCACCAACCAGGTCAGGCTGCCTTCACACTGCTAGATCATCAAACAGTGTCTCAAAGTTTTAGGTCAAATCCACCAAGTACCAGAAATGGCCTCATGGTTAGGAAATGCGGTATGGGCCCAAGGTTAGGCAGCTGTTGCCAGGAAAAGATCTTACAGTGGACTACCACACACACGCTCCGCTTTTCAGAAAACCTAGAAATCAGTTTTCCAGGAATGTGTTCGTGCACTCACACAGAGAGACAAGCCTGATGGTAGAATGGCCATAGGCACATGTAGCAGATTGTGCAGTCCGTTTGCCCGCGATTCGTGCGGGAGAGGACGACAACAGGATGGTTTAGCCAGGTAGGAGCTTGGCCCTGAAGTAGATCAGGGTGTGAAGCCTGACTCTGGCTTTTTGTGTGTGTGTGTGTGTGGTCTTAGAAAAGTACTATTCTGTCTATACTCCAGGCTATAAAATTATAGAAATCTCTCTTTCTATAAATGAGGTGATGCATGTAAATATTCACTAAGGTGTTACTTTTTGCCATATGGGTTATTGATTATTTAAGAAAATTATTTCTAGTTCAATATAAACATTTTATACTCCCAGGTTATAGCTAAAATAAAAGAAGAAAATATATAATCTTATGTAATATAATATTTATAATTAAAATAGGTTTAAAAAACATTTATATTAAGCTTTCATTGTGTTAATTAATCTAATAATGAATAATCATACATTTCTTTGAGATAAGAAAGCACGGCCTTAATGAGATGGTAATCCCCCTCCCATTTCCTTTTGTTTTGTTTTCTTCAGTCGCATTCCTGTGGCTCTGTATGAAGTGTTTTTCCCATCTGAACCCAGGGTTTCTGGAGGCTGCTTTTTATTGCCACATGATTATCTTCGGCGGCAAAGCTCCCAGATGGCAAAGCAACAAATGCAGTGCGGTGATTGTTCATAACTGTAAATCCACCCACTCTCCTTCCATTTTTGTTCATTGTAAGTAACCACATTTTTGTTCTCAGCTGGAGAGCATCACGTACATTAAATGGCACCGAGGTTGCTACTGGCTACCACTTTTACTTACGAAAAGTATTTGAGACAAAAACATGTTAATTCTAAGCCAAGCATTTCAGGTTTTTGGATTCTTTATATGTTGTTCTTGAAGAAAGCATGCACAGGAATTGGTCTTCACTATGTAGATATATTTAGAAGCTTATTCCAGAAGAAATATGGGAATTAGCCTCTAATAGCAGGCACAGAATGAAGATTCTTATGAAGACAGGAACAGGTACACTTTCTAAGTGAGTCCTAAATTTCAAGTACTTTGCAGTGACAAAGTCGAGCTGGTTCAGATCTCTTCGGGAAATGCAAGAATTGCTCATCCAGGACCAAGAATTTCACTAGACAGTTTAGGAAATCCTGAAGCGCATATTTGTGGTTTATAGGCTGCAAGTTGGAGAACTACTGTGGGGAGTGACCTAGAAGTGTGCACGGTCACCCATTAGAAGGACCAGACTCTGCTGCTGGTTACGTCCTAGTCTTACCATGAAGACCTCTCTGGGCCTCAGGGTTCCCCTAGTGTGTGTCACAGAACTCAAGCTCGTGCGTAAACAGTTCAGTTGGTTGCTTAAGATTCTTATTTAAAAATTCACAATGCATAGAGGCATGTTAAATAATTAGATACTACAGGAAGGAATCCTCTTTCAAATTTGTTTGACCTAGCATTTCCCAAATGTGGCCATGGAATCTTTTTGGAAGTAGTGACACCTATTACAATCAAGGACACCAATATAAGGAACAGTGTGGTATTAGCTGCAGAAGGGAACTCCTTGCACATGTTTACTTGGTAGTTAACACTCAAGACCAATCGAGTTTACAGTATTAACACTTAAGAACCTGTCCTTATTAATTAGTTTTCAGATTATGAGGTCTCCTGTTTTCCAGAAGATAGTATCCTAATGGAATGGGGATAGTAATGATTATACCATCAACTATTATTTTTTGGAGAAGCTACTAGGTGCCTGGCATTATGCCAGATATTAAACATGTGAAAATTTATTTAAACTTGTTAACAAACCCATGAAGCACACAGATATTTTCTCTAACTTCAAGTAAGAAAAAAGATTTTAAAATGTTAACTTTTAAATGGAAACTTTAAAAAAGTAATACAATTAATTATGGTAGTGCTGAGATTCAAATCCATGCTTTCTGCCTCTTAATTATGCAGGAAACAGTGTGGAGGCAGGGGGTGAGAATCTGTAAGGGGAGTGAGTACCTAACACCCCTGCTGAGGTTTGTGCACCATTAGGGAGTGTGGCAAAGGTGAGAGAACGCTGGACTCCTTGTAAGCTGGGTCAACTGAGGCATGCATGGTGGAGGAATGCATGCATAATAGGTCTGAGTCATAGGCTGCCCATGCTGATACTGATTAACAGACCACAGAGTTGTGGGGCTCAAAGCTTATCTCATGTATCTCTGTCTTTTGATAAATCAGTCACATGGGTTGATTATTCTGAGGGATCCCTTTCAATTTTGCAGTCAAGATAATACTGTGCGTTACTCTTATGATTAAATAACAAATTTTGCTTAAATGATGGTTGCTTTATGGTAAGGAAAACACTGTCCCTGTGGGAAATCTGCAGTTGTTATTCTTAATTAGGTGCATCTAAATCTCATTTTAAAAATTACTGAGCTAATTTTTGTAGTAATAGTTGCTAATGAGTTAATGAAGTCAATAAAATGAGAGCTGATTTTTTTCCATTTATGACTAGGTGTGTAAGGTGATAGAATTTAATGATATTGGAAGGTTAGTAAGAAAAAACCCCCAAGAAACCTCACATTTGCTCACTTTTCATGGATAATTAGTACTCAAAACTTTGGTCTGCCTTTGGGTCACCTCTCGCTGTGTCCCTTCTTTCTGACTCGGATGCTGTGGTTCATGGACTAGTCATTGTCTGATCTGAGGTGTCCCTGTCTCTGGGATAACCGCCTCTTTCACTTCAACCACAACACAGCTTCTAGATTGCTGCTAGAATGACTCCCAAAGAGCAGCTTTCAAAATGTCACTATGTTGCTTAAGTGTTTCAGTGTTACAGTGCCCACACCGTAATCCTTCAGGGCACGGTGTTATTTTTCTCGACTCATTTCAGTGTGCTCTAGCTTGCACATCTGTGTCCACTTACACATGATACTTTCATTCCTCAAGCATAGCAAAAAGTCTCCGTTATTCCACCAACTTCTCTTCTGCAGTGCTCTTCTTCAACTGGGTAGATAATATTCATTCTAAAGTTTGCTCACATGTCACTTTCTCTAGAAAACACCTCTTGACCTGTGTAAAGTGCTTTTGTAAGAGTATTATGTACTGGATATAAATGTTTTAGCCTCTCTTCTGAATAGAATGATGGGAGGAGCACTGTGATTTATTTCTGAAACCCCATTAGTTAAATCAGTAAAGATGTAATAAGTTTCTAAAAACTACAGACCAATATTTTTCATAAACACAGATGTAAAAGTCCTCAACAAAATATTAGAAAATAATATCTGACACTGTATAAACAGAATTACACATCCCAACCAAGTGAGATTTATATCAGATATGCAAGGTTAGTTCAACATTAAAAAATTGATTAATATAGTCCATCAACAGACTTAAAAAGAAAAGTCATGTAATCATATCAATAGATGCAGAAAAAGCATTTGATAAAACCCACCATACATTCATAATTTTTATCAGTAAACTAGTAATAGAATGGAATTATATCAATTTGGTGAAAAAATATCTACAGAAAATCTATAACTAATGTCATAACTCAAAGTTTTTCCATTAAGATAAGGTACAAGGCAAAGATGTCCCTGCCAATTACATCTTTTCAACCAAAAGTCCTTGCAATGCAGGTATATAAGAAAAGGAAATAAAAGGTATACAAGTTGGGGAGGAAGAAATAAAACTGTCTTTGTTCACAGAGACATAATCATCTATGTAGAGAATCTAAAAGAGTCAGCAAAACATTTCCTGGAACTAATAAGTCATTGTAGCAAGTTTGCAGGATCGAGGTCAATACACAAAAGTCACTTGCTTTTCTATATACTAGCAATTAGCAAGTGGAATTTGAAATTAAAAACACATATTGTATTACAAAGTAGGTTCACCAATCACAACAAATATACAAATCTGTGAGTGATGTAGATAATGGGGGAGGCTATCGATATACGAGGGCAAGGTGAATATGAAAAACCACTATACTTCCTTCTCAACTTTGGTGTGAACCTAAAACTCCAAAAACAAACATGAAGTCCTTTCAAAAAATTTAAATAGCCACATACAGCTAATGCTGTTATATTGGACACCACAAGTTTAGCAATTACTTTTATAGCCACAGATGTTTTTTCCACTACCCGAGTATTCTATTCCATTTTTATTCAAGTTTTGGGAATTCTGCTTACTTTTTAGTCATTGAAATTAAATATTCTTTAATATACTCTCCCTATGTGGCAGCCCAATCCCTTCAGCTTCTTTCTGATCCAAATCTAATATTACTGCTGTCTGTGGACCTGCCCTTTTGACTATCATAGTAATTTACATTATTTAAGCTAGATAAGTCTCTTACCTTTTTATTTTTTATTCCTAAGCACTGTCTTTCCTCAAAGGGACATATAGGTTTGAGAGGCTGTCTACCATATAGGGCCATGCAGGCTTAAGTATTTACATGTTTTTTGTTGATGATAATAAGAACACTGCAATGGAGACAAACTTTTCTCATGGCTCAAGAAAAAAATATTCCCTAATAACCTTTTCCATAAATAAAATTTTACAAATTATTGGTTGCTTTGCAATAACATGGCTTTGTCCTGTTATACAGAAATACTTTTACCAAGTGGCGAAAGGAAATCAGGGCAGACTGCACTACAAGTGTCAGCCCATCTCTGCGCTCTGTCTTGTTACACAAGTGATTACTCTTGCTCTCTAATTATACTCGCTGACATCCATTTTGGGGCTTATAAAATAGTTGTTGTTGGGATAGATTAAAAAAAGACTAGAAATACCCCCAGAGTTGAAAAATTTATGATAAATGAAGGAAGAAAAAAGAGAAATAAGTGATAGGATATAAAAGAATAATGACAAAGTGTAGATGCAGATAAAGTAGCTAAAAATGGTATTCTGTAGAGAGTTTGGTTAAATAGCCTTTACTGTATGACAGGGAAAGCAAATTAAAATAATGAGCTTCTAGTCCCCTGCTACTATTTCTACAGTACAGTATGTCTTTTCTTGCATTAGTCATGGTTTAGGTTCTAGCTTATTACATGCTATTAAAATTATTCAATTATGCATCTGCACAGTGGGTCTACATCAGAAGTAGAAAAATGTGCCATTGCAGCTGTTGGAAGCAAATTCCAATATATGAGTAATATATTAAAAAAATAAAGATTAGGCTTCTCTAAAGATGGAAATGACTTAATAAGAAAAATACTTCTAATTCTAAATTTCTGTATTATGTATGCCAAAGAGACTTTCTCAATCTTTTGTCACTGCAACTTTTCCAGTAATTGGATGGCATATTTCAAGTAATCACTCTTACAGAGAAATGTGACATTTGTTCATTCATTTGTAAAATAAAAATACATCAAGACCTAGTACATGTCAGTTCCTGTACTGGTTATCAGAGATGCCAAGATTCTCGCAGTTTCCTTCAGATTATTGAAACAGGCCATCAGGGTGCCCCTAGAAGTATGAAGGGGTATCATATAGCCATAGAGGACAGGCCAAGTCTGGGGAATTAGTGAAAGTTCACTATAGCAAATGATATCTGACATGAGCCTTTAATGAGAAAATACAGAGAGAGGAGAACTTAAAGTAGGAGCATCTAAAATGCATGAGCTATCTATATACTCCTGTCTTTACTGTGGCCTTTCTAAGCTGGAAAGACTTCACATCTGGATTTAAGTCAATTACTCTAAGTCTCCAAAGAAAGACAGAGGTGTTTCTTTCAGACAAATGAAACTAAACAGTTTAAAAATGAAGATAAATATAACCACACAAATAATCTTTGCTTTCCCACTCCATTTCCTGATAAGTCATGCAGATAATCAAAACATAGTGCAAGATGTCTTGGATCAATTAACATGGTACACTTGAATAACATTACATGCTGAAGACACAGATGTTCTTCTGTGGCTTAACCTTCAGTTTTTTTGAACCACTTTTAGATAACAGTCTCATACTTTAAATATTCAAGTTTGGCAATATAAAATTTGATTTTTAAAATAAGAACATATTTAAAAATCATCATTTTAAAAACTTTTATAGAGAGATGATTTTTTTAGTTTGATTTTTAAATATGCAGTTTAAATCAATTTTTTTCAATGTTTTCTTACAGGACTTGATTAGTGAATTGAGCAATTTCTTCTGCATAGATTTTAATTTGTTTTTCATTTAATGCAAATTAAAATAAATCATTAATGAGGAAATGTGTTTCTTTTTGAATGGGTGATATTGGTCAGATTTAGAAGATGTACAGTTATAAAATATATGTTTGAACTATAGGTCAGGTTGACATAAATATCTAATTTTAGAATTATGAAAAAATTTCATGTGGACTCAGATTTACATAAATTTTAAGATTCATATATTTACTACTTAAAAACATATACATTTGATTTCTTTGATTGATAACAACAAAATAAGCACCTTCAAGGGAATGTATTGGCAAGATGTGAAGATCATGGCTTGACAATGAGTTTTAAATATCAGAGTTCTAAAGGGTCTCAGAAAAATGTGAACAGGCGCTCCGTGGATGGCTGCTCCACCATGGTTAGGCAGCCAATCCCTAACTTCCCATGTCTCCTTGAGAGACTCCTGGCTGCTACACATTCACAATATATCTGCATCAATCTACCTTCTTTAGCAAAAATGGCATTTATTGAAGGGATATTAGGGATTCATGGAATTGGTTGGAGGCTAAAAGCTACACTGGGAAAATAGGGAGGGTCTGTGGGAGCTTGGGAAGGACACACTACAGGATCCACAATCCTGGTCTCCCTGTGGAAACATTTAGATCTAAATGCTGACACTGATGAATATGAGCTCCAGCCTCAATATATCACTGAGATGATTCAAGGTTCACAGTCTAGGAAGAGAATACCTGATGAACCTGTTCTGTGACTGTGCCAGAGCAGGGAGAGTAGAAGAGAAAACTATTGCTTTGGATTCCATAGTGAGAAGTGAGTGCCATCTCGCAAGATGATACGCAAAGAAGGGCTCCCCAGAGACAGAATGGCACTAACAGTGGGGAGGGTTTGAGGCTGGACAATTAATAAGCAACAGATGTTTACTACACAAGCTCATCTTCTTTTTTTTTTTTTGTCTCTAGGATACATGCAGCTGACATATGCCTATGTGCTACTTTTTTTGTGTGATAGAGATGAGGGCTATGATGTCTGTAAATCTCCTTATCAGGGTTACTTGAGGAGTATGCTGGTGTTAAGCCAAAATATGAATATGGAAAAATATATCAATTATCAATCCTCTGAAATATTGGTATTTTTCTCTGGCATATATTTTATCTTAATCTTCTATGTAGGTCATCATCATTTATAAATTCATCTTCTTAATTCTTCTCCTACTCTTTCCTTTCATTACCACCTAAAATTTGTCCCCCTGTGTGCATTTGGACTGATATATCTATCTTAGATTGGACTGTACAAGAAGCAAACCCTTATACAAGGATTTGCCTCTAAGTACTTTATGTGGGAGGGGGTCCCAGTAAACTTAATCATGGAGTGTGAAAGTGAGACAGGGTAGGGAAGGCCTCCACTAAAGAGTTTGTAATCCAGCAAGTCACTACTCTGGGTAAATGGAGCTTGATCCCACTGGGGAATCTGACAGCCAGGGTAGAATGTCAGCTGACAAGTATGGGAACTGAGGTATTTTATATTCCAATTATCATTAGTCATTGGTTTAGATTCCCCCAGGCTTCTCTCATTTTCATACTGGTAGGCAAAATGAGCTCTTGAAAAACAGAGAAAGTCATAAGGCAAAGAAATACAGTAATGGCAATTGGAAGTCGGCCAATGTGAAGTGAAAAGGATGAGAATGAGAGATGACAGTTAGGGTGCCAAAGGCATTGGTTACATGAAGCAAGAACTCTTTCTCTGACTCAAAGTATATGCCAGTTACCTTATTGGCTACACTCAGGAGATTGAATTGAGATTCCCAAGCAGGCAGTGGACAGTCAGTGATTATTTAGGGACTTGAATACACAATGAGCCACCCGAACAAAGACTTATAAAGAATGAGAAGATTTAGGAGAAAAGAATGAAAAGATGAGCTATGGTAGTGGCACAAGTAAGCACAAAGAGAAAGACGCAAAGCTGGGAACAAATGGGAAGCTACGGAACAGGCACAGGTGCTCTGCCCAGGTCCCCCTTCAGGTCTGTGGCCCTCATTCTCAGCTACTGGAAGTGCTGCTGGCCCATAGCTCATAGCTGAGTCCCTCTGCAGTAATTACCTTTGAAAGGGACCCAGCTTGCAGGATGTTAAACTGAGTATCCACGAACAGCCCATTTCCAGTTACTTGTCAGTGCAGGGATATAAAGGCCCTGACCTCCTACTTCATTTCAGAGCAACTCGGAAGGACTAGACTTACTACTTCAGGGCTCTCTGTGAGATTGGCTGAGGCCACCGCTGAGACTGCATCACAGCCTGGTGTCTCCCTCTGCTTAATCCCACTTGCCTTACTCCCTTAAGATATGTTTTTATTTTTCTCCTAAGAGCATACCTGGTAACCTCCAGCAAGGAATTTTCCTTCTAAACATCTTTTTTTGGGGAACCTCAACTAAAACATAAATAACTTGGGAGTTAACTACTGTACTGACAAAAGTGTGAATAATGACCCTTACCTGATTCTGTGCAAGTGTAGTAGATGGTAATTGCTGTTACTTGTATTTACTTATTTATTTCAAGCATACACAGAAATTACTTTGGGTGCTTAGTCTTAGTCCATGTATAATTGTTAGTGTTTACAGGTACATATCCTACCTGTATTCTAATACTGAACACTTGCAACTTTGGATTCTATTGTATACAAATACTGGATAATTGTTGACCTATGGCACATATGAAAAAAGAACTTTTTTCTGTGGATTGTCATGAATATAAGCAATTCAGAAAACATTTGGATGGCAGAAATAGGGTTGTCAAGTAGGGAGTTTGGAGCTGTCGAATGTGTCATTTATTCGTCAGGTCTTGTTCTGTTAGTGCCAATCTAGTTCTTTCTTCCCCAACAATGTCAGGAGTAAAGTGCTATGAAGGTTATTAAAATTAGTTTTCTGTAAAAATCATGACCCATATTACTGGAAAACTTAATGTCACCTTGTTATTTACCTTCCCCAGTTTCTGGTTCACAGGCAATTAAACCCTGCTCTGATCTTTGCAGACATGTATTTTAGTATGAAGTTCTCCATCCCCTCCTCATCTTGAATATAAAGAATTTTACTTTTCAGTATTCTGCCTCAACAAAGCTGTGAAATCACTTGTCTATTGTGTGAACTCAAATATCTTGCCAAAAAGATGCTCCCTTTTCCTCGCAGTTAAAAACTTATTTCTTTCCTATTTATCTTAATATATCTTATAGTTTCTTAAGCTAGGGAAGAGGAATGCACATGAGAAAAAGTACTGTTATTCTCAAGATCTTCTTCTCTGAGGCCTGGAAAATTAGGCTTGACCTTTTTCCATCAGAGTATCATAGAATAGCTAGAGCATGTTATGAACTTGAGAAATAAAAAGTCATGTCAGGAAGATTGGGATCAAAGAAAAGACCCTTTATATACTCCAGGAAAAGTAAAAAGCTTCCCCTTCCCAGCCACATTAATGCCAGATAAAAGATTTAATTAGAGGAGAATCTTTAATATGCTGGTCTGGTGTGTACTTTTTCTTTTTGTCAAGAGAGTAAATGAGAGAAGCTTTAGATTTTCACCCATGTGATGTCATGGACATAATGAGGTTAATAAGCTGAAATGAGGCTCTTGGGCTTTGAAAGAAAATAATTTACTTATGAAAAGAATTTTTAATGAGATGGAAGTGTCATCATCCACGTGGCACAATTTGCTAGTAGGAGATAAGAGGCAGAGATAGGCCTGAAAGGCGAAGATAATGTACAGTTATCTGAGATTAAGAATCAAAGCATTCATTTTAACGCTCCTGTGCTCCCTCAGTAACCCTGGAGAAACAAGAAATACAATGCAAGAATTAGTTTGAGAAAGATAGAAGCAACATTTTCACTCCGGCATGTAGCCCACCCTGCTACTCTGTATGCATTCCTTTCCCAGGGTTGCCAGCACGAATGCCACAAGCTAGGTCGTAGCAAAGCAACAGACATTTGTTCTCACACGGTTCTGGGGGCTAGAAATCTGAAACCAGGAGGTTGTGAGGGACGTGCTAATCTCTGAAGGTTCCAGGGAGGATCCTTTCTTCTGTGGCAACTGTGGCATTTCATTCTCTGCCTGCAGTTGCACATGGTTCTCTCTCCCTCTCTCCCATTACTTCTTATAACTCTTTTCTCTTTATATATAATGATCCTAATCATTGGATTAGCACCCACTCCATTTCAGTATGACCTCAATTTAATTAAACTAATTACATTTTCAAAGACTCTATTTCCATATTTTGAGGTTCCCAGGAGACACAAATTTGGGGGCAACAATATCCAACCCAGTGTACTGTGTCAAAAACATGTTTGAGAGAACTTTTCAAATCAAGACATTTCTTCACAGTAAGATTTTGATTTCCTGCCCTTTCTTCTTGGATACACCTGTTACAATAATTTTAAAGTGAATACACAGTCTGTAACACTGTATGCATATTTGAGTTTCCTGATTAAAACTAGAGACTTCTAGAATAAAGCTGTTTAAATTTCTGTTCTAAGGTGTGTTTAATAATTCACTTGGAAATGAGATTGAGAAAAATTGGTTCCTAGAAAATTGAAGGCATATTCTGTTGAGTTTGAATCTGTGCTTAACTTTAAATAATACCAAACAGGGCAATTATTTTTTAATAGCCTTTTTTATTTTGGAAGATTTTTAGATATGTTAAATTAACAAAGACAGTATAGAGTTCATGTTCATATATCCTGCAACCTGTTTCCCTTGTTAACATCTTACATTAGTATGAAACATTTGTCATAATTAGTGAATGAATATTAACACATTATTTTTAACTTATGAGCATGCTTTTTGAATTTTGTTTAGGCTTCTTTATATTGTCCCAGGATCTAATCCAAGACACCACATTAACATTCTGTAGTTCTGTTTCCATGAGATACTTTTGGCTGTGACAGTTTCTCAGACTTTTCTTGTTTTTAATGAACTTGAAAATTTTGAAGAGGCCTGGTCAGATATTTTGTAGAATGTCTTTGAATTTGGGTTTGTCTTACTTTTCTTTCTTTCTTTTTTAAAAATATATTTTATTGATTATGCTATTATAGTTGTCCCATTTCCCCCCCTTCACTCCCTTCCACCCTGCACACCCCCTCCCACCCATATTCCCCCCTTTTAGTTCATGTCCATGGGTTGTACATATAAGTTCTTTGGCTTCTACATTTCCTATACTATTCTTAACCTCCTCCCTGTCTATTTTCTGCCTACCATCTATGCTACTTATTCTCTGAACCTTTTCCCCCTCTCTCCCCCTACCACTCCCCTGTTGATAACCTTCCATGTGATCCCCATTTCTGTGATTCTGTTCCTGTTCTAGTTGTTTGCTTAGTTTGCTTGTTTTTGTTTTAGGTGTGGTTGTTCATAATTGTGAGTTTGCTGTCATTTTACTGTTCATATTTTTTATCTTCTTTTTCTTAGATAAATCCCTTTAACATTTCATATAATAAAGGCTTGGTGATGATGAACTCCTTTAACTTGACCTTATCTGAGAAGCACTTTATCTGCCCTTCCATTCTAAATGAAAGCTTTGCTGGATAGAGCAATCTTGGATGTTGGTCCTTGCCCTTCATGACTTGGAATATTTCTTTCCAGCCCTTTCTTGCCTGCAAGGTCTCTTTTGAGAAATCAGCTGACAATCTTATGGGAATTCCTTTGTAGGTAACTGTCTCCTTTTCTCTTGCTGCTTCTAGGATTCTCTCCTTCATTTTTACCTTGGCTAATGTAATTATGATGTGCCTCTGTGTGTTTCTCCTTGGGTCCAACTTCTTTGGGAATCTCTGAGCTTCCTGGACTTCCTGAAAGTATGTTTCCTTTGCCAGACTGGGGAAGTTCTCATTTATTATTTGTTCAAATAACTTTTCCACATTTTGCTCTTCCTCTTCTCCTTCTGGTACCCCTATAATTCAGATGTTGGAACATTGAAAGATGTTTTGGAGATTCCTAAGCCTCTCCTCATTTTTTTGAATTTTTATTTCTTTAGTCTTTTCTGGTTGGATGTTTCTTTCTTCCTTCTGGTCCACAGTTGATGTGAGTCCCAGTTTCCTTCACATCACTATTGGTTCCCTGTACATTTTCCTTTATTTCACTTAGTGTAGCCTTCATTTGTTCATCTAATTTGTGACCAAATTCAACCAATTCTGTGAGCATCCTGATTGCCAGTGTTTTGAACTGTGCATCTGATAGGTTGGCTAGCTCTTCATCACTTAGTTGTATTTTTTCTGGAGCTTTAATCTGTTTTTTCAGTTGGGCCATTATTTTTTTGTCTTGACGCACCTGTTATGTAGTAAGGAGCAGAGCCTTAGGTGTTCACTAGGGCGGAACAACCCAGTCACTGGGTTGTGACACTGTATGTGGGGGGGGGGGTGTTCCGAGAGGGAACAATGATGCTTGCTTCACTTTCTGCTGGATTTCAGCCACTTCTCCTGCTCCCCACAAGCAAATTGGGCCCTTCTGGTGCTGATTCCTGGGTGAGTGAGCTTGTGTATGTTCTAGGACCCTGTGGATCTCTCCAACGAACTCTCCTGTCAGGCTGGGAATCTCTCTCCCTGCTGCCTCAACCCCCACAGGTGTTTTTAAACCTGTGGTTAGAGGCTTTATTTCCTGAGCTGGTGCCCTGGGCTGCACAGTCCGTTCCTCTCCCCTCCTGTTTCTCCTAGTTCATCTGAGAGTGAATGTGAGACCACCTGCTCCACCAGCCACTGCCTTGTAGGCCAGCTGCAGCCTTGTGTACCCCGCTCCATAATCTGCCACCTCGCTGGGTCCACCAACTGTTGCCTTGCCTGCCCCGGTCCTCCAGCCACTGCCTTGCTGTGAGTCCTCTCCACCCAGCTGCCCTCTCCACCCCTCCTACCCATCTGTATAAATGTGTCTTTTTTAATTCCTTGGTTGTCGGACTTCCATACAGTTTCATTTTCTGTCAGATTTGGTTGTTTTCTTGTTTTTAAATTGTTTTTCTTTTGGCTATGGGAGAAGGTACAGTGCATCCATCTATGCCTCCATCTTGGCCAGAAGTCACCTATTTTTTCTTTCTTTCACAAATAGACTAGGGGTGTATGTTGTCAGAGAAAGGTCACAGAGATGAAGTGACATTTCATCAAATCATACCAAGGACACATACTCTCAACAAGACTTATCACTGTTGATGTTAACCCTGATCACCTGGCTCCGGTGGTGTTTGTCAGGTTTTTTGCATCATAGTTATTCATTTATTTATTTTTGCTCTCCTTTCCCACACTATATTCTTTGGAAGGAAGTCACTGTGTGTGATCCATACTTAAAGATTAGGGATTTATACTCCACCATCTTGAGGGGCAGTATCTACCTAAATTATTTGGAATTCTACATTGAATACATGTTTATTCTCACCCATTTATTCATTTTCAATCATTTATTTGAATCAGTATGAAATCATAGTATTTATTTTATGCTTTGAAATTAGATTCAATAATATGTTATTTGTTTTGTTGTTAGAGTTGTTCTAGCTTTAGCCATTGGGAGCTTTTTTGGTTGCTTCCTGTTCCCCTTTGACATGCCCTCATCACTGTGTGTGTATTTTAGGCAGGATGTTCAGAAAGGGTATTTTGGAGAAGTGATGTTTGAGCAAAGACTTGAATAAAGTGAAGAAATGAGCATTGTAGAACTTGAGGGATAAAGGGGTCTAGAAAGTAGGGATAGCAAATGAAAACTCCTAGTAAGAATACTCACAGAATGTTGGAGGAATTGCTTCAGTGAACCTACAACAGAACAAGGGAGGCAAGAATTAGTAGGAGCAATAGCAGAAAAGGTAGGCAGGGAACAGCATGGAGTGCCTTCTGGGCCACATGGAGTTCAGATGCAATGTGGGAGTGTTTTGAACAGGAGAGTGAAAGGTCTGGTTTATGTTTTCCTTTAATTTCCTTCAGTTAGTTTACATTCAACATTATTTTGGATTAGTTTCAGCTGTACAGATAGTGGTTAGATAACCATATGCTTTACAAAGTGTTCCCCCAATACTTTTGGTACCCACCTGGCACCATACATAGTTATCACAATATTGTTAACTGTGTTCCCTATGCTGTGCTTTATATCCCCATGGCTATTTTATAATTACCAATCTGTAGTTCTCAGTCCCTTCACCTTTTTCACCTAGTTCCCCAATCCCCCTTGATTTATCTTTTTAAAGCATTACTCTGATAGCTGTGAAGAAAATCACTGTTGACAAATTTGCTCAATTTGGGGTGAAATGAGACACTGGTGTGTAGTGTTTTACTTGGAGTTCAGAATGACTTGAACAGAGACTGTGTTAAAAATGACAGTGGAGAAATCCTGACACTATTTAGTAGGATGTTTTAAATAAGTTCTATGGGCTGAACCTCAATGCTCTGTCATTAAAACAATCAAAGAAGCAGAGAGGATTATCGGGGAAAATAACTAATGATTTTAGTTTTGTTTCAGTTGCTTGAGGCAATACTATAAGAGCTAGTGAGCTAGACTGGAAATCAGCTGGTATGAAAAGCAATGGTGTCCTTGTGCCTTGAGAAAGTTAATGCATTCCCAAGAACATTTACTGATAGGTAGTGACTTGGGCAGTAGGACTGCCCCAAGTCCCAATATAGAGACTGAGACAAGCTTTTTGGATCTCTACCTTCGCCATCTCCTTATTGTTCAGCCATGTTGGGAATATTAATGTCACCTCCTTGGAGGATAAATAATTCTAGTGATAATTAGTAGGGTACTATTTAGATATTGAAAACTTGATAACTATTTTAAAGTAGGGAGACAAAGGTTGTTTCCTGCTAACCTGGATGATGATGGACTGCTCTTGGGTTTCTATATTGAAGAACTTGAGGAAAACTACAATGAATCATCCACTCAGGCAAATCCTTTCTGTTGAAAATATATCGAATTCAGTATTCCCTGTCATGATAACAGAACAGGATAAACTCAACATGTAAAAAGTAGGTCCCAAATGAGTATAACTTAGTCTTATACATTTTTTCCAATATGCAATTTGACTTCTCCCTTAATATATAAACTTGCTAAGGTGCTGATATTCTTTGTTTTGTTCTGTTTATAAAATTTAATTTTTTCTACCATTTCTACCATAATGTTCTATTCCTTTTTTGTTGTTGTTGTTTTGCTTTTGTACTCTGGGTATTTGATAAACCGTGACCATCTAGAGCAGTTGAACACTAACCTGATATTATATAAAAATTTGGAGGAAGCATTTGTCTATTTAATAACATCTATAATAGAGAAATAACTCATTATGTAAAATGTAGCATTAATTCAGTTATTGTTCTGTCACTCATTTATTTACTGTCTTATATTTGGTAAACATCTGGTATGCACCTGGAACAACACTAGAGGACACATTCATGAAAGATGAATAAAATATAGGCTGTCTTTGATGAGCTCACATAGTAGCAAGGGTAATTGTAATAGAATTTAATATATGCTTTGTGGCATAAGAACAAAATTGTAAGGTAGCATAGAGAAGGGAAGTATTTCTTGCTAGGAAGGATAAGGCTAGTCTTTTCTAGAGAGGTGACACTTGAGGAGGGTTTCAAAAGGAGTGAGATTTTCTCATGTAGAGAATCAAGATGGCCCTAAAAAGTGAAGAAGCATGAAAACACAGAGCAGAACCAGGAGAAAGGAAATTTCCCCAGTGGAATTACCATATGAGACATAATAAGTGAAATGATAGGATATGGGACTGGAAGGTGATTGAGGCCTATTTGTAAAGGCTCTTTATGCCACGCTAAGACATTTGGATTTTATTTTATGCACAGTGACTAGTCAAAGTCTTAGTCTGTTTGGGCTGTTGTAACAGAGTACCATGGGCTGGGTGGCTTATAAACAACAGGAATCTATTTCTTATTGTTCTGGAGGCTGGGAAGTGCTGGATCAACGTGCCGGCAGGTTTAGCATCTGGTGAGACCCAGCTTCCTGGTCCACAGGCATCTTGTCTTTTCCCTGCAACCTCCCATACTGGAAAGTGTGAGGGTGTTCTCTGGGGCCTTTATAATACAATCACTTGTTTCATCCACCTGTCCTCATGGGCTCTGTTCTTATGACCTAATCACCTCCCAAAAACCCACCTCCAAATACCATCACATTGGGGATTAGGTTTCAGCATATGAATTTTGGCTGGACACAAAGATTTAGCCCTAGTATTCAATGTATCTTTGACTAAAGTTATGGACTAAATTGTGTTCCCTTGAAACTCACATGTTGAAGCTCAGTATTTGGAGACTGGGCTTTTAAAGATAACTAAGAAATGGTTAGGTTAAATGTGGCCATAAGAGAGGGACCGTAATATAGTATGACTGATGCCTTCATTAAAAGAGGGAGAGACACCAGGGATATGCATGCACAAGGAAGACACCCTGTGAGGCATGGGCTGCAAGCCAAGGAGAGAGGCCTCAGGAGAAACCAAATCTGTCTATAGTCTGATTTTTGACATGGGACCTCTGAACTCTCAGAAACTAAATTCTGTTGTGGTTTGTTATAGCAGCCCTAGCAGACTAAGATAGTTACTAAATAATTTTCCAGATTTTTTCTTCTCTTTGATTTCTGAATTATTGCTCTCTCTTGTTCCCTTGGTGTATATTTCTTTTTAGTCTTTAATGATATTTTCTTGAATGTTGCTGTTTTCCAGATTTTTGTTGGTGGTATTGTTTTACTCTTAGTCTGTTCTGTCCTCACTCTATAAACTCTCCCTGGTAAATTTTATCTACTTCTGTTACTTAAATATTGATTATATGCTAACGACTTCAAATTCATGTCTTAAGCTCACTTTCCTTCTGAGCTGCTGATTGATACAGGTAGCTGGCATTCCACATCTTCACACTCACCTGCCATACAGGTGGCTCAAACATATGCTCCAAAACAAATTATTATATCTCATTCTCAATCTGTTTCTATTCAGAAAATATTATCACCATCTTCCTATTTTCCTGAACCAGAGTTCTGAGAATCATTCTACACTCCTCCAGAAGTACACATTCCTGACCACACATCCGACTAATCACCAATATCCAAAGATACAACTGTATAGCATTTCCATTGTTGAATTTTCCTGTTGATTCCTTTAGTACTGCTTCAGGACAGGTGCAAAATATTTCTTAGCTACACTAATCTTTTAATCAGTGTGTACTGGGTCCATATCACATTCTATAAGAGCTAGTCATTTTCTAATGTTTTATAATTTTTAGATAACAGTAGAATATCTGTGTGATTGGATAATTAAAATTCTGTCTAGTTTTTGACGTTTTATATAATGTGGGGTTTCCTACCCAAGATGAATAATCACTAGTGAATTGCCATATTTGTCTTCAGGGTATTTCAGCTTAAAAGTTTCAGACTGCTTAGTGAGATATTTAGTAGTAAAGGATCATTAAAATGGCACAGCTTTCTAGAATAAGACATCTTTTTCTAGAATAAGAGACATCTCTTATAATATGATCTTTGTCTTATAATTTACATGTGCGACACAGATTGACATTTTAATAAAGCCTTTTAAAACTCTTATCCTTAAGCAATAGTGCAAAATGCATATATCAATCAGTCAGAAATGAATCAACACGTTTGTTGACCTAACCCGTTCAGTCAGTGATCATAGCCTGACAAGAAGTTTTAATTTCTAGAATTTTCTAACTTTTTTAGCTCATTCCATTTTCTTACAAGACAGATTCAAATATGCTTTATAGTTCCATTCACTTTCTGCTCTATTACTGCTTTTCGATGCCATAAATCCAGTAAAAGTTCCAAACGTCTTGGCCTTCACAATTCATGAGTGGTGGTAGTTCCGAGCTTTCAGTTTGGGATATAGTAGTGTGTCAACTGAATGTAAAAAGAAAATCATAAACTTTTGAACTAGAAGCCAAATGTACACAAAATAGAAACTCTCTTATTTCTCCTGTACTTTCATCTCTGATGAAGGAGTTTCTTATATCATTTTCATGGACTTTGTTCTCCTTCAATCACATACTGTGAATATTCTGTTGGAAAAACATGAAGAGTGAGCTACTGAGAAAAGCAAATATCAGTAGGCATTATTTTTTATTGATGATTTTTATTCACAGCTGACTTTTAATTTCTATCACTTTTCCCATTGGATATGCATGCTTCTTTGTTGTTGTTTTTATAGATGGGACAAAAATCAATGGATTAATTGTTTGGGCAAATCGATAAGATAGTATAGATTTTTGCTTGTCTCTTACAAAAAGAAAAGCTATGCGAATCTGAAAGCACAGCATTTCTGTTACCTATAAAGAAGAATTACTGGTACACAGATGACAAAGAACCTAATTAGAATTGTTTGCCTCATGCTTGATGTGGCAGTGAAAACTGGCAAGAAGGGGAGTGGATATTTTCCCCTGCCACGTTACCTTTCCTCAACTAAAGATAATTTAGAACTCAGGAAGCCGTGAGCTGTTCATTCTCGTCAGTCCTGACATAATGAAACCCAACAGCCCTCTGTCTCCCACTGTGACTTAGACGAGGAGAAAACAAAAATAAAAACAAGTGACTCGTCAGGTTTGATGCTTGTTCTTGGAGCTGTCAGAGCTTTAGGCTAGCACAAGGTGCCTGTTTAATAGAACACTGTTGCTTATGAATACAGGGCTGGCTAGCAGTGTCTGCTTACTGAAAGAACAGACACACCTGTGCTGGCAAACAAATTCTGCTCTTATATTTTTTCTCTTAACACATGTATTCCATGCAACACTGTTCAGGAAATCATGGATGATTGATAGTAAAAACCTTGAAAATAAAAAAAAAATGGTACAGGGTATTATCCTTTAAGCAAGAAAGATCTGAAGTTATCTCTACTAAGTTACTCTCTGCTTCATCACAATATGTAACATGCCACACAATAAGGTATATTATATCATTGAGATTTTTGGTCTTTAGAGTAAGAAACACTTTGTTTTTAATCTTTATTTTTCTTAATAACTGTGTACTAAGCAATTAACTAACTTCCCTAATGTAATTTTTCTCATATGTAAAATAAATAAAAATACCTGCTCTATGAGCTTCTTCAAAGGATTAAAGATAATAATGTATATTATAGGTTATCAAGTGAGCATTCAGTACAGGGCAATAATGAAGAAAAAAATATGATGATTAGTAACATGATGTTTTTCTCTATTATTTGTTCTCCTAAAGTGAAACAAAAGAGTCCTGATAAGATGTATTTCCCACCCCAAGATTAGATAGCCCTTAACTAGATCATAAAGTTTCACTCTTCTACCGTATTTTTCGGACTCTAAGATGCACTTTTCCCCCAAATTTGGGAGGAAAATGGGAGTGCATCTTACAGTCTGAATGTAGCTTACCTGGCTCCTGTGTGTGTGTGGGGGGGTGGGGAGGGGGCACCAGTGACCTGTTATTTATGTTATTAAATATTTTACCACAAAATTTTTTTCTTATTTTCCTCCTCTAAAACCTAGGTGCATTTTATGGTCCAGTGTGTCTTATAGTCCCAAAAATACACTAATTTGCATTTTCTTAGTATTGCCTCTATCTGGAATAAGGGTGTCTAACACAAAGGGGAGGGGGAAAGGGGTTTACAGGGAAAAGAAGGGGAAGGGTCAAGTCAAGGAACATGAATAAAGGACCCATGGAGGACTGACTGTGGAAATGGGATGGATAGGGCAGGGTAGAGTAATGGGGGAAAGATGGGGACAACAGAATTTGAACAACAATAAAAAAAATTAAAACACAAACAAATATAAAATAATATAAGAACTACCATTTACTGAGTGCTTATTATGCTCCATATTTTGGTATGTTCTTTATAGGCAAGTTGAAAAATGAGTAAAGTTACTTAGAAACTACAAAATTGATGTTCAAATCCATCTCTTATTTCAAAACTCATGTTCTTAACCAATTTTGAAGAATTCCCTTCTAAGTTGTAGGTTTCCCTCTAAACTCCAGAGTTGCTAGTTTTAGAAATAAAGATGTTGGTGGTATCTGAGGTGATATTTGGTACATTAAATTGATGGATAAAATTGGAAAACTTCACGGGAAGCATTAACATCTTTATATTCCCACACTCTTATTTTCAAAATCAAATCAAACTATCTCAATTATTGTAATTGTTGTCAAAGAGTTCTAATTACTCTGCATTAGTGACTTGAGGATACCCTGTGAAAGTCAACTTCTTTCTGACTCAATATAATTTATGCAGTTAAAGACCCCCACAACTTTAGTTTGCCTTGAACCACTCATTGTCTAAAGTCCATTCAAATGAAAGACACATTCTCAATGAATTTCTAGAATGCTAAATATAAACGATGGACCATCGCACTGCCATCTTGTGGTTTTTGGATGTACTTGGCATATATCTGATTGGAGTAGAATCTGGACTATTTGCAGTCTGCCATGCTGGCTGTCTTCCCACTAGATAATGCTACGAAGAATACACCTGCTTGGTCCATGTGAATACACCGTAAGTGGTGAAGTGCCCTTCAGTGAAAGCAAAGTCTTTCTGACTCTGCACATGGAAGCCATTTTTATGACTGGTGATAGAACCTGAAATATTAGGTGTTAATATCCTATATGGTTTGTTCTGGAAAATAAACAAAACAAACCCCAGAAATTATTATGGGGTCATGGGCACTTACAAAAACTTAAATTGCCTTTGTGTTGAAAAACTCCAGCAGTCTCATACACACTGTTTCCCAGTTCTACTTTGTTGATTTGGTGGGTCTTGAGCTCTATAAAAAGCAACAATCTCTCTTGAGCAGGAAGAAATGATGAAAAGCAACAATGGCATTTTTACAAAGCAGAAGAAAAATAGTATCCCAGGAATGGACATGAAGGAATAAAACAAATCAAGCATGCCTTTTATGTATTATTAACATGGCAGCTGAAGGTGAGATAATGAACTGAAGCTTCCTTTCAACGCAGAGACTGAGGACGAAAAGAAAGGGACATACACTTTGAGTAGAATGGTGAAGTGTTAGAATTGGGGTTGCTTGCTTTCCTTGTGAGGAAACAGGAATACGGCTTTGGGGAAGAATAGGTTAATATGTTTTGTACACACACATACATACATACAATATACATACAATGTGAATATAATGCATATGCATGGGTATGGATAGGCACATATATGAATATACACAGACACAACATATACTTACAATACTAGATCACTGGTTATATATTGCCTTCCTAGTTTTATTCTATTATGTTTGATGTAGCTTTGTTTCAACTGATACCTTAAGTAATAATTTGGCATTGACCATAATACAAAAAGACAGCCAATTCTGAGGAGGTTGGTTCTAAAATTTTGAAATGTATTTACACATTGAGATTGCTTAGAGGTAGGCTAGGGAAATTACTGAAGTTGGAAAGTTGGGTATAAGAAGAGTTTTACTGATTTGATTAAAAGACCACCTGAGGGCTGACTACATCCCACATTTATGTTAGAATCTGTCAGGTGGAAATATGCCACTAAAAGACATCGGTTCATTCACACTCTTCCCTGAAATAACTGATAGAAGATGAAAAAACATTATGGTCACCAGGTAGCAAGTCCAATTACAAATGACTCCAGAGCTCTCTGCAATGTGATCTGACTCGATATTGTCCTTTAGGATTACTACCTAGTCTGCTGGCCCTCTGTTTTCTGGGTACTCATCTGAGACGAGGAAATGGAAGGCCCTTCTCTGTCTTGTTGCTGGCACTGTACTCATTGGATACCAGTTGCTGCAGAAAAGCACAAGAAGGAAAGTACATTTGCTGTAACTATAAATTCACTCACCGGAGTAAGTCAGTCATGGAAATTGCAGATGGACAAACTGACATCGGGCAGAGCACGTAGGGGCTTTGGGACTTTCTTCTGTTCTTCCTCTTGTTCTTGTTCTTGTTCTTCTTCTAAGAGCAATAAAGGAAACCTCTTCTCTGTCCTCTTTACCTGACTTCTAGTATTCTATTCATGGAAAGTACAGATAAAAGAGGAAATAAAAGAGTGGCATTGAGGGAATAGGAAAGACACAAACATTTGCATTCTTGAGAAAGGAGAATCTAAAATAAACATTGGGAGTAGATTTCATTCTCTCGATCCAGTTATCCTTCCAGAGTTCTGCTTCTACTATCTTTGGTTGTCTTTTCTTGCTGTCCTGTTGCTGTACCTGATAGTGCTTATTATTATTATTACTAATTATTACTATTATTATTTTGCTCTGGTAGTCAGGAGAGCAGGGGGCCAAGGCCAATGCTGCAGTGGAACCCAGCATGGGGCATATTTCGTGGTGATCTGGCAAATTGCAGCTTTGTGAACGTTCCCGGCAGGTGCCCAGCCAACGGAGCAGATTTTCGCAGCCTGAGCAGGCAGGAAAGGAGTCCATTTAGATGTAAGAATTGAAAGTAGGGGTTTATGTTTTTATGCATTTTTTATGAATTATAAAAAATAAATGAACACAAAACTACATCTGCAAATAATCAGAGAGATCTAAAACCACGTTTAGATGCTTGAAGAGAAGAATTTTCTCCACAGCAAGCATCGAGGAGTGTTTTGTTCAAGTGCTGTCACAGTCATAAAAGCAGGGATTTTACATCTTTTATTAGCACTTCTGATTTAGAAAGCTGAAAAGCACTTTGACTCATATGTGAAAATGAAAATACCCAAACCACACTTCTTTCAGGGGCCAATAAATTTTGTGTGCCTCTGTGGGTTGTCTTATAGTCTTTTTTGGCATATTAGTAGCAAAATTCTTTCTTATAAACTGAAGCAAATAACACTTATAAGAAAGAGAAAGAATATCCTCTTTCTTCAGAAATTAAGAGGAGGATAATTAGGTGACTCCATAGGCAGTTGTTAATTTAATCACCTGAGATTCTTTAAATAATTCAAATCATTTTGGTCTAGTCAATAGATACAGTATTAAAGCATCAGAATGCTAATAGTAACATTGATAATTAGAAATCATGAACTTTGATAAATCCTTTCCAATTTAATATCACAAAACACCTGGGTTTCTTTCAAACACTGCTGCAGTGTGCATTCTGAGTTTCCTTCTGCATCTGAAGTTCTCTAAGATGAAGGTCCTTACCCAAAGCCACAGACAGACCAGGGATTAGAATGATTGAATCCCTACTCCTGGTCTTGCCATTCTCTTCACTTGACAGCATGTCATCCTGCAAAGGGGCAGATCAATAACAATGAAAACTTCCTCCTTCTCCCTGGAGTATTAAAGAGAGCAGGTTCACAAAGCAATATCTGTAGCAGCACCGGCTGCTTGTTGACCAAGACCTTAACCATTTTGGTGTGGAACCGTGGGGCTGTTTAGGACGCCAAGCTGGGGGATGAAAACTGCAGTAAATAATGAGAACAGCAGAGAGTACAGCCCTATGGGCTAAACATAGGCCGTCTCAGGCCCAACACCAGTCGGCTGTGTGGCTTCGGCCTAATTATGTAATTCCTCTGTGCCTTATCTTGCCCACCGGCAAAATGGGACATGGAGGCAGAACAATCTTGTTTTCCAGAATTGTGGTATTAAATCTATCTCTGCAAACTGCTTTCAAAACATGGTTTGGTATACTCTGTATTGATTTTCACTTCACATCAAGTTATTTAAAAAAATCTTTCTTAGAGGATTTATTAACGTCTAATTTGTTTGGAATTAAGTATGATGGGTTTGAAAACAATAACAAAGATAATTGAGACCAATATGTAGACAGTGCAAACATGAATTAAAAGATTTTTAAATGCTAAAAGGAACTTTAATTTTTTTCCCAGAATAGTAGCAGTTTAGATGGAGTTTCAGCCTACCACAATTTCCCTAAATCAAATTCCTCCATACCCTTTCAGGAACTGTTGTCCCCTGCAATACACCCCTTCCCAAAATTTCCACTAGTCATCATGGGAGCTGCTGCTTATGTTACATTATCCCGGATCCTTCTGCTCTCTGCCTGCAAGCTGGACCACGGAAACATCTGCCTGGCAGCTGCCATGCACATCTTTGGGTGCTGGCCTGCCTGGGATACTCTGTCTCAGAGGTTCTGGAGGTGAATTCTTTCCAAAATATACCTATTTTCCTTCAGCCTCCACAGAATTCATGGGAAACAGATCCCTCAATCTCTACCTCAAAGTCTTCACTTTATTAAGATTTAGAAATCATTTCCTGTGCTGGGGTGAAGGCAAAGTCTGGAGTATTCTATTCTAATCTCTCCTTCCCATGATTTGGCACTAAATTTCTCCATTTCTTTTGTTATTCAAGATGCAAATACTCATGCTTTTCTACTTAAAAAGAAGTCTCAAAACAAACATATAGGACTCTGTCCCAGAAGTTCCACAAACAGTTATTTTTGAGTTGAGAGATTTGCCTCGGCATCATCCTTTCCCCCCCCTCACACTTAGGAAAAAGGGGTAAGTTGTAGAATAGAAAAAAAAAGTCACACTTTTTAATAATCAGTTTCTAAGAAAATTGTTGTCTTCTTTTTAAATCGTAGCTTGTAGTTCTTACTTCATTCTGTCTGCAGTTTACTCATTTTGATACCTACTAGTTGTATGTCTTAAAACAATTGTTTAGAAAAGCAAGCAATGTGGAGTTTGTTAGGTTAATCTATAAAAACTTTATACATGCACATGTTTTTTAATATACAAAAATAAGTTCATGTGCTGCACCTTAAATATTATCATTCTTCCTGAAAAAATTGCTTTTTTTCTAAGGTCCTTAATATTAAAAAAAACAATTTATTTATGGTTGAAAGAAAAATACCTTATCCTGGTTACATAGAATAAACCAATCGCCCAGCTGTAATCCTGTTACTTAGAATATTTGTTCAAGATTTTTGGCCAAGAAGTACAAATTAGACTCTGTCAGGTCTTGTCTGTGCATAAATATCTTGAGGTATCACATTGAAATATAGAAAGTATATTGTGTTAATTCCTGTTTTATATAGAGCTTATGGCATATAGGACATACCAAAAACAGTTAGCTGGAATATCTTATTTTTAAAAGAGAAAATTCCAGTGCAAGGAAGATAAATGCCTGGTTCAAAGTAACTTAGCTGTAATAGCTGATGGGATAAGAAAGGGGGTGGGGGAAGAACGACATTGAAGGATTATGGGAGTCAATACTCAACGGCAAGGGAGGGAGCCCTACATGTGCTGTCTAAAAATGTCTGAAGTTGAAATACATAGAATAATTCACAAAAATTCCCACCATTGCTGAGCTATAGCAGAAGTTGGTAGAGTGACTCCCTACTTTGAGAATAGGTACGCACACCCCCTCAGATTTCACAGGATCATTTTGCCATTTCTTATGTCCTTCAAGACTTCTTGAATATTCATTTTGGTATCAGTTAGACTATATAAAAATGTCATCGCTGTCAAATGAGCAGCAAAGACAAGAATCCTGCAAGACTGAGTAGGAAAAAAACTGCAGCATCTGCAGTCAGAACTGACGAACTCATGTCTCAGGACACAGATAATTTGACACCTGACCTTTTATATCCTTGCTACTGAATGTTGATGGCTAAGGTCTCAGAGCTGTGCACACACAAGTAAATTTTACTTAGGTGGAGAGTGGAACACAGTGATCGTAGGTCTACTTTATTCAGGAGCAAGCCAGGCAGGAGAGAGAAAAATGTGGCAATGAGTAGTTTCAGTGCTATCCATGGTCAATTCATAGTGGTTTCCAAGAATAACATGCTTAGAAGGACGCTGAGCCTCTCTTGCTTGACCACAAGCTCAGGCCTAAAGTATTGTCTCCATTCTTCCTTTCACAGAAACCTTCAATATGATTTTCTGAATTGCTTTCTTCATGGAAATTATTATCTTTCTTATTTATCTGCTTTTTTGCAACAGTTGCCTGTCATTCATATAAAATTTCCCAATTTTCTTTTCAACCTAATATTATCTTAAAATGTAGGATTTTTCAATACGTAGGCTTTTCTTATTTTTGTATAGTGCTTTTCCCATCGCCTTCCATCCTCATTGCCATCGTCTCTAAGTGTTTGTTTCTTGCCTAAGACATGCATAACGTGAAACCTGCTAGACTACTGGCATTGTGAACCTAATAGTCTGGGGCTGTCAGTTGGTGTGGGTTTTGGGAGGAATCTAGCAGCTTGTCTGTGCATTTTCAAAACCAACCAACCAACCAACCAACCAACCAACCCCCACTATCAGCAAAGGTAAAGCTGGTCTCTTTAGAAAAATGAACAAATCTTCAATTTGAGCTTTTACAAAAGTTGGAGATCCTGCCAGAGTAAGTGCGATGTTGCCGACAGGTCATCAGTTAGAGGGTGCCTGTGTGAAAACAAATGTGGGAAGGGGTTGGTGTGTGGTTTTTTATGGGACAACAATGGCTTTCACCAGGTTGGGAGGCAAACTGGCATCCATTTGAAACTCAACATTGGTGTAGTGTTTAATTTTAGAGAAGTTCCAGCTCTGAAGTCAATTGATACCATATCTTATATATTATTACTTACCCCTATAATTTGTGTTAGTTCTACTAGAGTAACAGGGTATGATTCAGACTGTTGTGCTATATGGACATTAAGTGGATTCATGCCTACTAAAGAGTAGATGTTTGTTACTCACCAATGGATGACTTTAAGGGCTTATTGGTGATTTTTTTCAAATATTTCTTTTTTAAAATACTTAATGACAAAACAAATAGGTTTTTGTTCCATTTATACTGGAGCTTACTAATGTGGAAATTGTGTCAACTCAATAAGATGCATTGGAAAGAGCACAGCATGGAGTCAGACTGCCTTGGACCATGCTGCCTAGAGATTGTGTGACTGGGGCAACTTATTTTATTTGAGCATTGGTGACTGCATCAGTAAGATGGGGACAATAATACCCACTTTGCAATGTATTGTTAGGATCAGAGAGGCCCTGGGTTAAAATAAAACAAACAAAAACTTTTTTAGAGCTGGGCACATAATAGGTTCTTAATGATTGTGACTATATGCCACAGTAACAAAAACAGCAACAAGTGCCTATTGAGAACCTAGGCCCTGGAATTCAATGGTGAAAGACACTGCACTCAAGGATTTAGGAATTTACAGCTTCGCAGTGCAGATATATCTTGAATCATTTCGACATGTTAAGTTACTGGAAGTACCACAAGAATTCCTTATAATTCTTGTGTAACATAATCCAGACATATGGACCTCACAATTTAATCATAAAGCCATCTATAGAGGCATCAACAAAAATAATCTACCATTTTTTTTTTAGTCTAGTAAATGAAAGTATCTTTAGAATCACTTTATAGATGTCTTGCTGGAGCTTTCACAGACTATTGGATTCAGAATGACTATATTCCTACTTTCTAAAAAAGTAATTGAAAGACAGTTTCAAAACTGTGCCATTGAGACTGATTTCAGGCTTTGTAATCTCCAAATCTTTTACCATTCACTATCAGTCATTGCTTATCTTTTCTTTGTTTCTTTTCACTGGACAGATGAATGTTTCAAACAATATACAAGATGATGTATAGTTACTGAGCAGTGATTTAGAACATAAAAACTGCTTTAAGATATCCATTAGCAGCTTATGGTTTCAATATATTTATACATTTAGAGATTTAAAATATATATGATAAAATTGAATATTTGATCATATACTTTTCTTGTTATAGTGATAACTTCATTAGAAAAAATATACCCAATGCATAAGTTAAAATTGAGACATGTATTTAAATTATATTCTTGCTTTGCTCATTTTTTCATAAATAAATTTAATTTAGAAACACATTTTTCTTTGAGACAAGGCAAAATTAAATTTGCACGGGACAGAAAAGTATTAAGGAGGCCTATGTAATTGCTTGACCTTAATATTGCTGGGTTTGAAAGCAGTTTTAGAACATGTACATATAAAGTCAATAAATCCCATTATTAGAACCACTTTACCTTCAATATATATAAAGTCTTTATGGAATATTTCTGAGCTGTGACATATTTTAATAACTTTCATCAATATTACTAAAAAGGTAAAATGCAATGTACTGTAATTGTTAGTAAGGTTTAGTTAAAGCCATCATGCAGGTGATTGTAAATATTTCATTGAGTGATAAACTTCACACAAAGAACTCCTCAACCCTTGGTAACACTGAACTTGGTGATACCGCAGGTTCATCAGAGAGCTAATCTATGTAGATGATGGTTCCTAACAGTGAAAAATGAACTCAATATAGAAATAAAAGTGACCTCAAAGATTGCATAGAGCTTAAACTGGACATTTTTCTTGAACTGCTTCTAATTTATACTTATTTCTTTTCTAAGTGGAATGTAATTTTTAGTGTCTTTGCATTTAAAAAGTGTCAAATAAAAAAATATCAGGATGCTACTAGAGTATAAATGTCATTACAATGAAAAAATCTTGGCACTATTGAATTACAGTCTAATTTATAGGACTTTTACCTCTATATATGAATATGGGGTGTTTGTTTCCCTATAGTTAACTGATAAACATAAAGGTACCTTTATTTTTTATCAAGCTAGATCTATATCTTGCAACTATCATTCTCATGCCCAATTGAACTTAATAAATACTCTTCTTTGGATCACAGAGCAAAAACCATCACTAGACTTACCTTATTTTACTAATTCTTTTCTGTACTATCTCTTAGTGTGTCTCAATACCCAAATCCTAATAGTGAATGGTGTTCATAATTCAGAAAATCATCATATATAATCTTTGGAAACTGGTTTAGTTCCTTCCTGTGCTGAAACTTATACATCTGCCAAATGTGCTATGTAGGGGAAACACAGCTGAGGAAAGTGAGTGTGGAGAAGCAGAGGTGCCAGTTTCCAACTGCAGAATATATTGGAATCTGCATATTCTCAGTTCCTTCCAGCCTGCTCTGGTTATATGAAAGGTTGATGGGGCCTCTCTTTTGATTGCTATTCATCCTACTGCTTGTATTTTAATATAATATATGGTTTTGCATTAAAGTTTTCGGGTATAATTCAACAAACAGTATGCAGACATCAAGCTTATTTCCAAACTGATAACATTTGGAATTCTTTCTGCATAATAGCTAAAGCTATAGTTTGTAACCTTCATTGTTTTGGCAGCTTTGCCTTGTAGTCTGCGTGATGTCTGTTGAAAAATTATCCTCTTTGTGACAATGTAGTTTGCAGCCTTTTGCAGCTTGGTTCAAATCAAAGACAGAAAAGCAAGAGATGTAAGAAGTAGGTGTCATGCCAATTCTAACCTGATTTCCACAAGGTCTTGGAAACCTCAACTTTAACCATTGACAGGGAGCTATAAATGTAGGACATAATCATTCTTGGGAAAAGTCACTCTACAATCACGAAGCATTGGTTGCTAGTCTATAAAATAGTAGCTGCATCATAAAATTAATAAGCATTAAAAAGAAAATCAATTTAAAGAACTTAATCAGTTTCAAGCATATAAAAATAATAAATGTTAGTTACTATTAATATATTTTGAGCTTTCTGGAAATATACATTCTAAACTTCTTGGATCTAACAGAATGTAAGTTAACCCTTCCCCCCTAATTTCCAGCAGTTAGTCCATCTTGTATTTTTTCTTAGATTTGAAAGCTGGGACTCACTTTGCACTTAGAATGCTTGATGAACTGGGAAATATTAATAAAGCTGCTTCTTATTCACCTACTCGATGTCAAAATGTAACAGACTGATTAAAGAGAAAGAAGACATGAATAAAATGACAAAATACACATTAAATTTTAATCACTACAAGTTCATCTAAGACATGTAGCCAATACGCTAAAAAGAAATTATACTTAGGTGAGAGAGATGGAGTGTTGTTTATAAGCCTGGTTGAATTCATGCAGTTAATAGAAAGGTGGTGGCATGATTAGGGCATGAAGAATACAAATATCTTTCTGCTATTTAACACAGTCCCAAATAAAGCAGGATGGTGTTTTTGGTGTCAATGTATTTGGAATACAAATTCATATGAAATTTAAAGAAATCTCACTGGGGTGAAGTCCTCTGACACCCACATCATGTAAATGAAGATGGGTCCCTATAAAGTCTCTGGGGGAAGAGATACCTGAAGTAGCCCCTCTGTGTCAGGCAAAAGTAGTAAGGTGAATTTCAAGTGACAAAATGTTTATTATAGAATGCTAGGCTATCGATTAGTGTGAAATAGTACTTTTTTTTACCATGTCATTTAATTTATTTTTCCAAAGAAACTGACATGTTTGTGAGAATAAGCCATAAAGCTTTTTTAAAATTGTCTACCTAAAAGAACACAAATGCCTCAGCATAAAGTTTAATGGAATCCACAATCTAAATTCAGGCTGCTTTACTTCTCTTGTTTGTAAACTCAATAATTAATTTAGCTATCAGAGTACCCAGTACTCTCAAGCCCACCCTTTCTAATAGAAAACGGTGAGAAAGAAGAGGAGCGTGCTAGGAAAACCCATCCCTGTTATCTTTTTGTTTTAAATCAAAGCATATATAGCATTCAAGGCTGAATTCAAATATTATCTCACTCAGATTTTTTTTCCTGCTGATATCCTTTTATCTTCCAGGAAAAGAGAGTAAGTATCCCCCCCTCTTTTTTGTCCAAGTAGAAGACAATTTATCTACACTATCATTTGGAACTTATTACTTTCCATTCTTTGAAGTAATTGTTAGCAGATATTCCTTACTAATTCTTAATATGCTCCTGAAGAGCGGGGGACTTTGTTCTTTTTTCACTGTATAAACCACAGTACTCTACTCACCACCTTATTGACAGCCACCAATTTATATATTCAAGTAATAACTCCCTTTAAGGTAATTTCTTTTTTAGAAATTTTTATTGAATTTATTGGGGTAACATTGGTTAATAAAATTATATAGGCTTCAGATGTATAATAGTATAATACATTATCTGTATATTTTAAGGTGTGTTCACCACCCCAGGTCAGGTCTCCTTCCGTCACCATTTATCCTCCCCTTTACCCTTTACTATCTCTCCCCAGTCCTCTTTCCCTCTGGGAATCACCATGCTGTTGTCTGTGTCTGAGTTTTTTTCTTTGCTTAATCCCTTCATCTTTTTCACCTAGCCCCTTAACTCTCCTTCTTTTTCACAGTATTCTTCAAACTCTATTGGCATCACGTGAATGTTTCAAGGTGTTGTTAACATTAAGTTGAGAGGGAAAGAGAGAGAGGAACCGAGACAGCGACAGTTCTTGTTCTAAAGGACTGATGCTATGGAGAGAGTGCAGACATGTTGTCATGAAGTGCTTTAAGTACAGTGATACTGGAGATAAGCAGATAGTGATAATGATAAGAACAAAGATTTCATAAGTGATGTTAAAAGAGAAAGCTGGAGGGTTAGATATATGGCATAAAGCCTTTATATTCTGTATAATATGTTCAATATTTGGATTTTATCTTAGAGACTATGTGCATTTGCTGAAGAGTTTGAAGTTCCAAGGTTATCCTCTCTAATTATGTGAAGGATCGTTTTGAGGAGTCTGATAATTAAGATAGTCCAGTTTCAGTGTTGTTGAGATTAAAAACAAAGCAATGAGTATTAAATAATGAAGCTGAGTCTGAGACAGTGCCAAAGGTGATAGAAATGAGAGAACAGATTTGGGAGCTAATTTTTATAAATGCCTGGTGAAGTCTAGTCATTACTTTGATATGGTGAGGATAGTGATGAAGAAATTAAGGATGACTCCAAGGTTCCTGGCTTAAGCAACTAGATAGCGGCATTAATAGAGAAAGGAAATACAGCAGGAGGAACATGCTTGAGAAGAAAAAGAATGAGTTTGTTTTATACCAAATGAGTTTTGTGTATGTGTGTGAAATGGAGATGGAAAGTCACTGGGATTAAATAGGTCAAGCAACCGTAGAGTTAGGTTCCCAACTGGCTTATTCACAAATGTACTGGTTTAATTTGACTAACAAGGCAGGAGATGTTCGGTAAGAGGAGTCTATATACCAATGACAAAAATTCTTGGGAAAAAGTGTGTAAATTACCTGGAAGTAAATCCATGAAAGCAACATGGAGAAATTCCTGAAATAAATGACCTTCCAGATAGATCTGGCTCAAAATCTGCCATAGTAGCCAAAATTTCTAGTATTACATTGCTCCGTTAAGAATTGGACTGCAAGATTTTTGTTGTGAAAATGTAGATACATTATCTAGGAGGGGAAATGGATTGCTAACTACCACTTTAGTATCAGAGGTAAACCCAAACAAAGAAGCCACAAGGAGAAAAAGGAAGAAACTAATATTCATCAAGCATCTGTTAATATTATGTCACTTAAAATGCACAGACAACTTGGAGATTTTATTGTTTTTTTTTTTAGAGGTGAAAAAGATATATTCCAAATGGCTAAATAACTTGCTCCATGTCATACTAGAGGTGACTCTCAGCTCCTAAGGCAATTTTCCTCACAACAGCATGATAATAGTAAGAATGATGATGGCGTAGACAAATGCCATTTCCCAGGCACTATCTACCAAGTATGGTAGTATGTGCATGATATACCACATCTTATTTGGTCCTTTTAACATTTTTAAGTAGTGTTGCCTTCATTTAAACACAAGAAAGCTGAGGCTCACAGGAACTGAATAATGTGAAGATTGTCACAGAGCTAATAAGAGCAGTAAAGCAAAGATTCAAGCCCAGATGCAATGGACTTCCCAGCCCAAGTTCTTAAGAACTATCCATACTGCTTCAGTGTCTTATAATTCCCAAACAAAGACCAAGAGTGGAAAAGCTGATTTTTAAAAAAAGTTATGATTCAATGTATTCGTACAATCCCACTATTTAATATACAATTAATAAATCAAGTATTTTAATGACTGAATCCTTGCCAATGTCAGCTCTCATTGTGTCCTCATTGTCCTTCCCTCAAGGAAATTCACATCATATCCAAATCAGAGACAATATCTTATAATGGGATCCTGTGCTTCAACTGGCAGCTCATCTGAAGCTCATTAGAAATGTCTATTTTAATCAGGTGTCTATCTTGCTGCACCAAATGAAAGAACCATGTTATATATTTCTGTGACAACTCAAAGAAGATACAGTTGATTTGCAATTGCATTAAGTGTTGTCATTACGGAATGACTTTCATTCAAAGCCAAAGAGTTAGATATGCTATAAAAATAACATTGGACCGTGTCTTTTCAGTCAGGAAAATGATGTAGCTGAGGCAAGTTAATATACTGGAAAAAATATAAGAACATGAGAAAATGTGGAATGATGACATTTATAGACTATATCAGGTTAATTATTTGTCAATCAACACAAAGTGAACATATTTAAAGATCAAATGGCTGAACAGAGAGTTAATTAATTCTAAGTAGATGAAGTTTGACATCATTTGTTCTTTCCTTTGAAGATAGCTAATAAATAAATAACTATGCCTAGTAGTGTCCTGAATTTAGAATCAGGATTCAGAAAATTAACTAAAGCTAAAGGTAGATAGGAAATCCAGGAATGAACCTAAGAACCATAAAGCAATCTCAGTGCATTCAGAATGTATCAAACAGATCATTGCGATGTCTCTGTTCTAGTGTGTTCATGCAAAATGGTTTTATCTTTGCTGCCAGTGGGTGAGAAGAATGTTTAGTGTTTTTAAGTATTTAAAACCTCAAAAATTAAACTTTTCCTTAAATAATAAATGTTATATTCTCATTATCAAGTTCTGTCCTTTTTACAAGTTGTACTTTAGGCTTTAGTTTCATTTAAGTTGGATTATTCTAGTAGAACCAAACATTTTAAGTGATGTCAGTTGTACTTACTTGGTAAACCCGTGCAGGTTATGGTGGGGTGGAATTAGTTGGTATCTATAACTTATCACTTGATTATATCTTCAAGTCATAGATCATTGTTTTTTCAATAGCATCAGTGATAGCAACATTATTTTGCATAGCACAGACAGTTTTTTCTTATGTTTTGAAGGGAGAGATAACACCTGTCAATTTAAATATGTTATGAATTGGTGTAGTCACTATGGAAAACAGTATGGAAGTTCCTCAAAAAACTAAAAATGGATTTATAATACCATATGACCCAGCAATCCCACTTCTGGGTACTTATCCAAAGAAATCCAAAACACTAATTAAGAAAGATATATGCACCCCTATGTTCATCGCAGCATTATTTACAATAGTCAAGCTATGTAAGCAACCTAAGTGTCCCCACAACAGATGAGTGGATAAAAAAGATGTGGTACATGTATATGATGGAATACTACTCAACCATAAAAAGAAAGAAAGCTTACCATTTTGGGACAATATGGATTAACCTAGTGAATATTATGCTAAGTGAAATAAGTCAGACAGGGAAAGATAAATATTATATGAATTCACTTATTGTGGGATATAAAACTGAAAGCAACAGATGAATAAACAAGATAAACAAATAAACAAACAAAAACTCATAGACACAGAAAACCAGATATAGTTACTAGAGGGTGGGGGTAATAAAAGGTAAAAGGGGTCAGATATATAGTGATGGAAGGAGATTTGACTTTGGCTGATAAACACACAATACAATATACAGATAATGTATTATATACAATTGTACACTTAAACCTATATAATTTAATTAACCAAAGTCATTCCAATAAATTTAATAATTAAAAAAATCCAGCAGATTAATCTGGAAAAAAATTGAAAAATAAATGAACGAACAAAACAGAAACAAACTCATAGCTACAGAGAACAAACTGATGGTGGCAATGGAAGGGGAGTCGGGGAGCTGGGTGCAAAGGTGAAGGGGTTGAGAAGTACAGGCTGGGAGTTACAGAACAGTCATGGGGATGTAGAGTACAGCGCAGGGAACAACTGTGCATGGTGCCACGTGGGTACTGGACTCACTGGGGGATTACTGTGTGAGTTATGCAAATATCTAACCACTATGCTATCTACCTGGAACTAACACAACATTGAATGTCAACTGTACATTTAAAAATTTTAAATTTAACTGCATTATGTATGGTACAGAATAAGGTTGAGACAAATTGGGATTTAACTCCAGAATTATATAATTGAAACTTTACCTACACTTAACAGGAAAGATTTATTTAGAAGTAAATACTGCAAGGCTATTTAATTGATCATTAGCTGTACTAGATTTCTATTGCTGCTGTAACAAATGACCAAAAATTTTGAGGCTTAAAACAACACCCATTCATTATTTCACAGTTTCCACAGGTGAAAAATCTGGCACAGTGTGGCTTAGCTGGTTTCCAGCTTGGTCTTACAAGGCCAAAATCAAGGTTTCAGCCAAGCAGCATTCTTTTCTGGAGGGCCTAGGAAGAATGCTCTCCCAGGTTCCTTCCATTCATTGCAAATAGATCACGAAGGTCCCTGGCCCCTTAGTTTTTGGTGGAGTTCGTTCTCAGTTTGCAGAGGTTTCCTGCATTTCTTTGCCCTCGATCCCCTTCATCTTCAAACTAGTGATGATGAATCAAGTCCTCACTTCAAACCTCTGACTCTCCTCATCTCTCTGCTGCCTTCTTCTGCTATGGCATTTGTCTGACTGACTCTTGTGCCTTCCTTTTACGCTCCTGAATGCTCAGATCATCTAGATTTATTTCTCTGTTTTTATGCTTAGCTGATTAGTAACCTCAAATTGCATCTGCAAATTCCTACCACAGCAGCAATAATTTAGGAATAATTTAATTCCTAAATTATTTTTGATTGAATAACCAGGAACAGGAACCTTGGGGGCACATCTTTTGAATTCTGCCTAAGCCATTTCAGTTGTATTAAGGCAAGAAAGGCAAAGTATAAGGAATTCTTTAAAAAAAAACCCCAATTTTCAAAGAAAAACATAGTTTTGTATTCTATAACTATTGGAACTGAGAAATCAGTTCAAAAATTTAAAATATGTTCTTCCCATTCTTCTCAACATTTTATTCTAAAACTAATTATTTGGTGGTATATACACTTTTACTTTATTTGACTAACATTTCCACATCTGGTTAAAGGAATGAGTCATTTTGAGGTATCACATACTTAGTCATGTGCTTTGATCAGCCTAAAATGGTGAGTTAAAATGGTCTCCCACCATTAGAACTTTAAGCTGTATATTATACTAGAGTATAACTAAATAAAATAAAATCAATTCTATAGGCAGAAAGTAAAAAGTAGAAAAAAAGAAAGAAAAAAATTAAGGAACAGATGCTTGTTCTGTCACTGACAGGTGATGGCCAGTTGTCTTTTCAAGTGTATTTTGATCCCTTCATGAAATATCACCTTTCTGATAGACTTAGTGTCTGCACTAGTAGGGCAGCCTTGTAAGGTTTTCATGATTGGACAATGCCCTGTTTGAATAGCTCCTTGTTTTTTCCCGTTTCAGTAAAAAAGTCTTTCTTACCTATGTTTCATACTACAAAACAGTGTACATTTCTTAGCTTGTAACTGATTTTGTCTACTCTGCAGAAGTGATTTTTTTTCTCTCTTCTACATTCTTGCAACTGGCATTCTTCTCTTCACTTACATATCACTGTTGGCAGTGACTGTCACTTGCTTTCCTGTTGCTGTTTTTAATCTCTACTGCTATCTCTGCTTCCTGACATGTCTGCTCCTGCTGTTATTTTTCGTATCTTTTTTCTATCTGTTTTGCTACCTATTTCTTCCCATCTTGGTAACCATTTCTTCTTTCCTCCAAAGTTCTTACTTGCAAACACTATCCTTAACTGTCTACATTATTTGTTCACTCAACCCACAATGCCATAATTGAAATATATGCCCCTTCCAGAAAAAAAAAAAAACCAACAGATATCCCCCTCAAAGCTACTGATGCCATTTAAATTGCAAATATTTTGGATATTTTTCCATCTTATCTTTCTGGATCACTTTGCTACATTGCACATTGTCCTTCCATCCCTCAAATGTTGGTATTCCCTCAGACTCTCTCTCGTCCTTCCTCAACTTCTGTTCTCACTTCCACAGTTCTTTTCTCCCAGAGGATGTCATGGATTCTTAGGGTTTCACTGTCCACATCTACGACGATCCTCCCAAGTTGGTGTTGTCACACTAATATGCCCATCTTCAAGTTCCATGTTGATATGACTATTTCTCTGTAGCATAATCCATCTCTCACAGGTGGCATTTTTCCAGAAGCAGATGCACAGAGTGGAATTAGGTATGTAAACTGATTTTTAAGCATTGCCACATAAAAGGAAGGGAGAGAAAAAAAGTTTGCGCAGGGAGAAATGTTGGACCAGAGTACAGTCCTGACAGAGCCTCAGGTGACCCTGTGGGATGCTCAGGAGCCGTTATTGACCATCGGGGGAGTCCTGCCCTGGCTCAGCATGACCGGGTCCTTAGAGTCCTACGTGGCTCAGTCATTGGATATAAGCCACACTGGCCAGAGAGTAATCCTGGATGTCTCTGCAGCTGAGACAGAACTTGATGGAACTGAAGGCCTGAGGCTGGCTGCTGACAATATTCCCTGAGCTGGGCAGCACGTCTTTCCTTGAAGGAGGATCTCGGTGGCACATAACCATGTGGGCTGTCCCTCTTGAATGTTTCCTAAGTAACTTGAATTCACAAATTCCTGATATCATCTGAAGTCATCAGTGACCCTAAGTTGAAATTAATTTAAATCTCCCCAGTTCATTTATTAATTCAACTAAAACTTACTGAACACCTAACCAATGCTAGACCCTGCTCTAGATACCGAGGATGTTTAGTTCACAGTACAGGCAAAGTGCTTGCCCCAATGGAACTTACATTTTACACCCAAATCAGACATACAATGTCTTCAGAGGTAGCCACCTCTCTTTCCCTGTTTTCATATTTCCATGAATGAACATAACTTATTGGGACTCTCTCCACAGCGGAGATTTGCTCCTGTTCTCCCCATATAGCAGAGCACAGTGAAGCAGCCATTTGTGTGTCCACAAAACAGATCCAAACCAAGCTGCCCTGTGAGGTGGGGGGAGGAGAGAGCAGAGGACCCCAGTACTGGCTTTACCAGCAATGAAGTTGACATTTTGAAATTCATTTGTTTCTTTCCTGTGTTTCAGTTCTCAATTTGATCTAAACATGAAAAGATAGAAAAATGAGTATTACATTTAAACTCCCTAAAATCTCATCACATACTATATCAGGTGGAGAAAAGTGCTATGAAGAATAATAAAAGCCAGGGAGAAAGACAGACATTGATAGGAATAGGCAGAGGCTATTTTGTGTAAGGTTATTAGAAGATACCTCTTTGAAAAGGTGACACTTTGAGCAGAAACCTTCTTGGAGTGACCCGAATTCACTCACGGAGGTTCACACTCTAATCCCTGGGTGTCAGTTTATCTTCCCGAGGCTTTCTCTGTCTTTTGAATCCTGACTTCCACAGTGCAGGCTCATTTTTCACACTCAGCCACTTGTTTTCACAAAGACAAAAATCGCTCCAAGCATTGATAAATTCCGTTGCCTTTACTGAAGATAGATAGGTGTCTCCATATAGGGGTCACATCATATAGCTTTATAATCTTTAGCTGGCTGTCTGTTCCCCTCTTCACTTCCACTCTACTCCAAGTTCTTCTCCCTTGATAAAGTGCAGGAGCTTTCTCTCACCTAAACCTAGAAGAGAAGTGACTGATAGCCCCTAAAACTGGGGTACAGCACGGGGCGAGGCTTACCGTCTATCATTCCCACATATAGAATTATACTTTTCTCATAATAAGACAGTTCTTTCCTAATGAATGATTCTGGGTAATGGTGCTTTCTCCACATCATCTCACAGCAAAATAATAAGCAAACAAGTAAATGAAACAAAATGACATACTTTCTCAAAGCTATTTCACAAATATACCTCTTAAGTCATAATTGAGAGGGGGTCAGGGCACAAAATTGAATTCTGTAACTTACATGCCCATACCCAACCATCTCAGTTTGTCCAGGCCTGAAGAATTTCCTGGGACATAGGAATATCAGGGCTAAAACTGGGAGTCCCAGGAAAACCAAAATATATCAGATCTCTTTTGACTTAGTTCCCGAATCTCCTGCTCTGAAGACTGTGAAGAGGCTCCTTGAGAACCTGTTTAAAAGTATGGCTCCTTAGCTCAGTCCTAAGGCTCAGTCCTGGATACAGTTGCTTGCCCACCCCCTCCAGGGGTAAATGCATCTCATCAGACCAACTTTACTTTAATCACATCAGCTAGGGGTTCTGCTGAGTTTGCAGAAGTCTCTCATATGCCTCGATTGGGAAATGTAGTTCTCTTTGAGAGGTTTTAAAAAAAGACCTAAAAAAAAATAAGTAGAAACCATAATCTAAATCTTCTGCCACATATTCTCTTCTCTCAGAAACAGTATTTACTACCATGTTCATAATCATCCAACACTAGGATAACACAAAATTGAGATATGCCTGTTCTATTTGTCTCATCCACCTGGTGGTATTTCTTTTTAAGAAGAATGGCTCCCCTCCCTGGCTTTTTCTCTTCAACTTCATTTTCTGGATAACTAGGGTAGGAATTTACTATGGCTGAATTTTACAAACTAAAACAGGAGGATTATTATGTCACAGAGGCCTTTGCATTTTGCTCTCCCAAAGGGAAGAGTATTTTTTGCTAACAGGCTTTAATTTCTATACAATCACAGACATTCTGGCTATAACCATCCATGATATGGAAGAAATGGTATATACAATAGCTGACCTGAGCCAAGTTCAGTGGCGGGTATGGATTCTTAGAGGATGTGGAGGACCCACCTGCTTACCATACTCTCTGAGGTCTTGCTTAACAGTAATATGACCTCAAAAGTCCAATTCCAAGTCTTCAGGTTTGAACTAGTGCTTCTAGCTCCAATTTTGTTCTGGTTTCTGGCTATCACATTATTTTCCAAACTCCAGCTTCCTTCTAGAACAGATTTATTTAACACAGACAAATAGAAAACCATTCTGTGGCTATTGGAATGGTTTGATTTTATAAAAGTTTGTAGGAAAGTTTTGGGATATTTTGTTCCCTGACCATTGTTTCTAATGAAGCTGGATTGTCTGACCATAGTCTACAGCTCCTTGTTATACCCATCCTCTCAGACTATCTATGTGCTTTTCATATGTGCACAAGTCTTTCATCCTTCCCCTTGGAAGAGAATAACAATTTATTCAGCAACTTTCAACATTGGTGGATCAAAATAATATAATAATGATGATGATAATATTAATTATATCTAAAAATATTTTGAATGCCTTTATCTTCAACATATGAGGTCAGCGAATTTGTGATACTGTTCTAGAATCCTTTACATAAACGTAACGATGCTGAGCATTTTCTTTTTAAATTTTATACAATTTTGAAAAGAGTTATTAACTGAATATCTGTCATTGTTTAAAAATAAAATCCCAATGTTGGGTTATTATAAGTGGAGTTTCAGAATAATTAAGTTTACACACACACATATACATATGTATACCTATGTATAAACATATTCATACACGCACAAAGAACTACCAGCTATATTAGTGAGTAACCTATCCCTTTGGCTTCCCTTTGGCTGTAACCAACTCAGTTCTGGGAACATCTTTTGGCATTTGAGGCTCTCAATGAAATATCAAGTCCTAATGGAAATAGTGGCCTTGAATTTTTGTAGTTATATAATTGTGTTTCTATAATGGTGAATGAGTATTCTTAGAAGCAGTGTCTTTGTCTTCCTTTTCAAACATACCATTGTGAAAAGTTATATGTTCAAGCCTGTATTCTAAATCACATTTGAGTCACAGTTTCTTTTAAGCTTGAAATAGGATTTATAAGGCCTGACAGGCATTTTCTCTTTGAGGACCAAATTTTCTTTTCAAAGTTCTTGAATGGATATAGTATGTCTTCAATTAATGTGAATCCATTCTGGCCTATGTCAGATGAGATTATATTTTCAGTAGTTTTTGGTATCAATTAATATGCATTATTTCCAGTTAGTCAGGCAAACTTTTTTGTTCCCTTTGCTTTTCCTATGACTTACTCCAAAGGTGCTTCAGTGTTGAATAAAAACTATATTTTATTTAAAATTTCTGAATTAAAACTTATAAAAAAATTAAATATTAACACCACAATCTATCAAAAGGGAATTAAATAAATATAGGTGTTTTTGGTTTCAACATGCTCAGATTTGGGGATATTAGAAATAACATTAGAATGTCAAACTCCTGGTATATCTTCAATATGGTAATCCTTCATTCATTTATTCACAGATAAATGGTTTTTGGCCTAGCTTTTGGAAATACAAACTAAATAAGTTAATACTTCTGCTATCAGGCAGCTCATAACACTAAGTGTAAGTGCTGGTATATATAAGTTGAAGTGCCACAGGAGGCAAAGAAAGTTTACAGAAAAACATGACTGAGAAAGAGGAAAACCAAACAAAGTAAGATGCAAAACCACCAGACAATGTCTCCACACACATCCTATGATGCTACATAACATACAATCTAGGAAAGTGAAAAAGAGATGGAATTATAGGGAATTATGTTGCTCTGGGAACTATTCCTCTAACAGTTTAACCATTATTCTTCTTGCATTTGTTTAATTCTTATTTCTGTGTCATACAGTTTAGCACTTAACTTTATTTTAATCTTCTCCTTAGTTAGGTTATAAGCTTCCTGAGGGCAGAGACTTTATCTAAACCCCCCCTTTTTTTCTCCCTCAGCATTGCCTTACACAGAGATAAGCACTGAAAAGATGCTTTAAATTCTTGCTTAATTGACTTCTTTTTTCAAACTGATAGTATTCCCCCACTCTCAATGGATAAACTGAAATTCATTTGGCAGCAACTGAGCATGTGACTCTGATCCAAGAAAGGAGAGCTTGGGAAGTCTAGGGTGAGTCATTCATCACGATAGAGTGCAGAATCAGTTTCTTGCAGTAGGCTAAGAATGTCTGAAATTGTATATACTAAGTGGGTGACAAGCAGACCAAATGATAAATGGGGTCATTTTACTATTACATGGGAAACTTTGGTTAGAAACGTATCATTCAGAGTCTTTTATTGCCCTATCCACCCAAAGAAATTGTTCAAAACCATATCAGCTAAAGGCCTCTATGAGGAATTGAGAGTTACACTGCTTGGTGCAGTAATGGACCCCTTGTGATTTGTTGCTTTCTGAGTAGTCTCACTAAGCTTTGACTTTCTATGTCAGGTGGTTCTAAGTGTCTGCCAACCCAGGCTGACATTCCAAAACAGAGTTTAAACCAAGTAAATGCTCAGAAATATTGCTATCAAGAGATATAACGGGCTGAGTATCATGACCTATTATTTGTATAGGATTTTTACAGTGTTGGCCACCTGTCAATTTTATTTCATGGTTAACTACCATGAAATGCTGTAGGAAGAAAGTTTTATTTTCTTTTCCATGGTAAGGTTAAGCCTGTAAATACCATACTTTCAAACCCCATAAGCCCTCTTTGTTTTACTGTGTGAATATATATAAGTTTCTAAGGTAAATGAAGCATCAATATACTCAAAGGTTAAAGATTTATTTCATGGGAACATTAATGAATGTGAAGGTGAAGGAATTTAACCTTTTTTTGGTAGGGGACCTGTTAATGTGATTTTGATTTTGTTTTGTTTAGGCATACTTAATTTCAGTTTGTTACATTGTAATACCTGGAATGTAAGAATGAAATTCATTTTAGAAATTGGAAGCAACAGTGAAACACACATTTCCTTGCTTTTCTTAGAGTATCTAAATTCTATTGAATCTTAAAAATACAATTGTCATAATCCTTCATTTCTTTTAGAGAAAAACATATCAAAGCATGTCATATATATTTATTTTTACTGGCAATACTTTTCAGATATAGTTTAGTCTAATTCTGAAATCTGTATATAAATTTTAGAATTAATTATAATTTTTGTATTCCATACTCCATAGATGAACTGGAGAGTATTATGCTAAGTGAAATAATCCAGGCAATGAAAAACAAATACCATATGATTTCACCTATAAGTGGAACCTAATCAACAAAACAAACAAGCAAGCACAATATAACGAGAAACATTGAAGTAAAGAACAAACTGACAGTAACCAGAGGGGAAGGGGGAAGTGGAGAAAGAAGAAAATCATAAGAAAAAAAGAGAAGAGTGCATGGATTTTAACAAAAATAATTTAACTTGAAGATGAGGAAGAGGTATCTCAGGCCAAGAATGTCAAACTCCTGGTATATCTTCAATATGGTAATCCTTCATTCATTTATTCACAGATAAATGGTTTTTGGCCTAGCTTTTGGAAATACAAACTAAATAAGTTGATACTTCTGCTATCAGGTGGCTCATAACACTAAGTGTAAGTGCTGGTATATATAAGTTGAAGTGCCACAGGAGGCAAAGAAAGTTTACAGAAAAACATGACTGAGAAAGAGGAAAACCAAACAAATTAAGACAGGCATTATTATGTTAAAAAAGAAAATTTTTGTTAAAAAATTTTGATGATCTGAAACCAATTAAGAATCAAAGCGAACCTTGGCATTAGGAGAAAGGGTATAAAAATCCCATGATAGGATCACCCAAGTAAGACATCCCTGACTGCTCAGGGTAGTAGGCTAATTGTAGAAAGTAAAGTTATATGTTAATAAAAGTAATATAAAATGTTAAGTAAATTATTGAAACAATTCTTCCCTCCCTTTAGTTCCTTCTTGAATCAATTTTATTTCAGTAAATGTCTGGGCTGATGTCATGCAGTATGTACTGGACATAGTATGTGATGTTTATGCATAGTCTAGATAACTATCTGTCTATCTATCCACCAATTAAAAAGTAAATCTATTTCATTACCTTATATGCATGCTATCATAATGATGCATGATCTCTTTCTACAGACATTTTTATATTTGGATGACCATTGTCTCTCTTTTTTTAAAAAAATATTTTATTTATTTATTTTTAGAGACAGGGAAGGAGAAAGAGGAGAGAAATATCAATGTGTGGTTGCCTCACATGCACCCCCTACTGGGGACCTGGCCTGAAACCCAGGCCTGTGCCCTGACTGGGAATTGAACCAGTGACCCTTTGGTGTACAGCCCGTGCTCAATCCACAGAGCTACACCAGCCAGAGCTGACCATTTTCTTTAAAGTTGTGAACATAGCAAAAATGAGGAAATATGCAATAATTTACAAAATTCAAGCTGTAAATCAGGTTTTTCTAAATATTCAGAAGGAGGTAGGGAAGAATGGCATTTCTTTGACCTTCCAGGCTCTAGGAGACCAGTGACCTGGGTCCTTGCAAGCCTTGGTGTCAAGATGAGTGGAGAACAGATAACGCTCTTTGGTTTGGGGTCTGAGGTCAGCACCACAGGACCCTTGCCCAAGTCTGACTATGGATGGGTCTCTTGGGCCCTATGAGTCCCCTTGTTATACTCTCTACATTAAATGTATTATTGGTACTGATGTATTGTCCGTGTAACACTATTGCTAGCCTTTTTCACCAAGCCTGTGGGAAGCTGCTCTGAGTGGCATGGGCCCAGCTCCCACTGGGAGATGCACAGAACCCACACCCACAGATAGGTTTTCCTGTGAGGAATCAGGCCTGCAATGTACCTAGGCTGTTATAAGTCTTGCTTTTTGCTAAAACTCCCTCACCCTGAATTGAGGACATTTATTCCAAAGCAACTTCTTAAAAACCATGCTAAACCTTCCAAGGATGAGTGTAACCATTCCAACTGCTTTTGCCTTTTCATTTGCAAATATCCCTCTTCTGTGATATGATTACCAGCATCTCTCCTTTGTTTTCTGTATAAGGTAACCACCTAAAGTGAGCCTGTGTATAGTTAGTGAGAATCTTCTTGTAGTGTGCCCAATAAGACAATAAAAGCTCATTGGAGCAAGGGCCAAGGCTTTTGCTCCCCTTGAGAGAAAAGCCATTCCGTCCCTTTTCCTCCACAGGACTCAGTAGTCCATGTGAATTTGTCTCATATTTCATCCATAATGACTTGGACCCCACGAGCTGGGGTCCATATCAAAGCCTTGATGAGAACTGCTACAGTTAGGACCATTTTGGTGGGCATTTGAAAGACTGTGAACCTATGGACTCAGGAACTGTAATTAAAGACCTGGACATTTTATCGAGCTATTGGCAAGCTTCAGACTGACATTTAAAAGAAGCTGCCTGTGGAGCTAAAACAGTTAGAAAAAAAAAAATCAATTCTGCTCCTAAAGTTTTTTGTTCCTCATGGGGATGCTCACCAGACAGGCCCCCTACACTAACCAAGGGAACAAAACCATTTTCTCATTTATGTGATTCCATATAAAATTCACCTTCTAATGGAGTACCATTACCTCCTTCTCCCTTTCTTACCTTCTTCCTATGGTCCTAAACCCTGGGCTCACCAGGCCATTTTTTAACACCACTGTACAAGCTCTTCCATCTATCTTTAGTGCTCTATCTCTCTTAGTAAACTCCAATTTAGCATACAAAACTAGCTCAGATACTGTCTTCATTGTTAAGGCTTGCTTGAATTCCTCACTTAGGACTTCACCTTTGATGGATCTGTTGTTTCTGCAGCAAGAACACTACAGTAGCACTTAGAGAAACAGGGCTTTTAAAATATATGTTGTCACCTGGTAAGGTTGTTCCTTTAGGAGAGGCGTACGTCTTACTCATCATTGTGCCCTGGCTCTTTGAACAGAGGTAGTAAATGGTAAGTTTGCAACAGTATTTGTCGACCAAAGAAATAAAAAAAATAGCAATGTCCTGAGTAGTCTGAGGTTATTTATCTATGTAACTCATAAACTAGACCATAACATAAATAATACAGTCCAAATGATTAGACTCTCTTAATGTGCATTATAAATTGGTATTACCGCAGCTGTATCGGTTTTCTGCAAAACATAGACTATTAGTGCTAGAAAGAATTGGATACATCATCTTGCACAACTTTTTACCTGAATGATAAGGAAACGGTGACCCTCAAATTAAGGACTTGACTCCTATCTCATAGAAGACAGTTGACAGTAGTTGTAATGCTTGTTAAGCATCATACTCATTTTAATTATGCTGCAGTTGATACTTCACTGTAAACAGGGAAAAGCCAACTTCTACATATTTATCTTACCCTTCATCTGAGCCCCATCAGAGAAACTAGATTTATGTTTCTTAATAAAATTTGCATAATATAAAACATGCTAATAGTTTATTTTCTTTCCATTTTCTTTTATCTAATAAAATTTTGTGGTAACATCGCTTATCAACTTTGAATCTATGAAACCACATTTAATTAACCGATAACAATTTGCAGTTCAGATTATTTTACCAGCTTGTTATGCACCTAATATATGCTTTAAAACATTCCTTCATCTCATGGTATATTTTAAAGTTATAATTGCTGTATTTCTGCAAGACTAGACCAAAATAGATAACTGTTTTTCTCCCTTGGTGCAATGTCCTTAAAAATAGTTATTTCAAAATGTATGTTTATAACAGATTTTCATCTCAAAATTCTTTATCCACATTCAATGAATTTGTTTAAATATTTCCTAAGCAATGATAACAATAGTATTTAAAGGTGTGCCTTTTTTTGGAGGTTTTAATGCTAGCATTTCAATATTTTATTTATAAAAATAAACAAATCTCTTCATTCCAGCTAAGATGTCACCCAAGCAGTTTGCAGACCCATTGTTGTTCCGTCTTGTGACTGAGAGGCTCTAAGACAGAAGAGCAAACGAGCATTCACAGCAGGAAAACCCGTCCTGTCATCCAGTCTTCATCTCTAAAGAGCTCTGAGACCTTCAGTAGTTCGATTAATTTTTTTAGAAGATTTTATTTATTCATTTTTAGAGAGAGGAGAAAAGAAGGAAGAAAGAGAGGGAGAGAAACATCAATGTGTGGTTGCCTCTCATGCATCCCCTACTGGGGACCTGGCCCACAACTCAGGTATGTGCCCTGACTGGGAATTGATCTGGCAACCCTTTGGTTCCCAGGCCAACACTCAATCCACTGACCTGTATCAGCCAGCACAGTTCAATTAATTGTTAAAAATTTTTATTAAATTTGTCAGGGTGACATTGGTTAATAGGATCATTTAGTTTATCTGTTTTCAATTATCTCATCCATTAAATGGATTTACTATTTAAGGTAAAATTTTGGAAATCAATGTTATACTAAATTGGTTGTCATCTTTCCCACTGAGACAGTGCGGTGTGCTATTTAAGTGCCCTGGATTCATGCTGCCTGAATTTGTCATTTCTGAACCATTACCTCAAGGGACTTACTGAAATTCTCCATGCCTGTGTTCCCACCTCTATAAAATAGGGGTAACAATAGTATCTATCTTATAGGCTTGTTGTGAGGATTATATGAGTCATTATATGAAAAGCACTTGGAGCACTACTAGCATGTGGTAATTCCTCTTTCTCTCTGTAACTACTGGCTTATTACCTATTCCTATAATGACACAGATTTACTAAGAAACAGCCAATTCACAAGTTATGTATTATAATTGGACATAATTTTAAGAGAGAGAAAATAAAGGACTATACAGGAGAGAGCTCAAATCCATGCATACTATTTCCCATTGTCAGCAATGGAGTTTCTGCTAAGGATTAAGTACACAATGTGGCCGCTTCAGGAGGCAGCTTTGGCACTATAATGAACAATCACAGACATCAATACTGCTGGAGAAACTAATCCTAACCTCTGCTTTAGCCACTACTGAAACTCTAAGCTTTTATCCCAGACCTCAAATATTGCCTCTTTTTTTCCCTCTAAGTCAATAAAAACTTCAAAGATCTTTTAGAGCTATAGATTTAGGCTGTGAGCCTATTCATTTCAAAAATGTTTCAAAATTTAAAAGATAATTATAGCATTGTGGCCATTATGCATTCAGGTTTTAACACTGTTCTGGAAGATTTTTGGGTATACAGAGATTGGTTCTTTCTCTTAATGAAGGGGGTTTCTGTAACCACAGCAACAAAAATAATTCACTGCTCTTGAGGACACCCATGTATTAGACCCTATAGTAAAGATGTTACAACCACTGTCCAAATAAATAAAAATAACCATCTTTTTTGGGTATTATTATTTTCACTTTTTATATTGTGAAACTGAACTTCAGAGACGTAAGTAACATGTCCAAGAATGCAAAGATACAAAGTAAGTAGTAGAACCAGCATTCAAAACCCCGTAGTCTTGGCTAAGAAGATCATTTTTTCAAACAATATTTCATAATGACTCATCTGCTAAAAAAGATAATATGCCTCACTCAATTTATTGATTCAGACTTAACAGGCAAATCTAAGTGGGATAGATCGCAGCAACCGCTGCTCTTTGCACCGGACGAATATAATGATTCTAACTCAGGAAGTATATATAACTAAGAAATTGTCAGTGGTAGTGAAGTTTAAGGTCTCTTGTGTACTGTGTGGAGTTGGTAACCGTAATAATGAGCAAGCTCAAGGGTGATTGGTCTGATTTCATAAATAAACTGTCCTGGGAGAACAGGTTACTAGGGACTAGGTGACCTGTTAGAAAGAAAGTGGCATTGTTCTTGTCAAAGTGGTCATTGATTTTCTCTCAGGTTTCTGTAGGGAGTTGCAGGATAAATTTCTATTTGGTTCAAAATAAAAAAAAGTATTCTTAGATGGACTTCTGTGTTTTAGAAATACACTCTTGGAAGGGAAAAGAGTCTAATAGGGAATAATCAGAGGGTTTTTTTTAGTATACTTTATTGATTATGCTATTACAGTTGTCCCATTTTTTTTTCTCCCCTTTCTCCCCCTTCACTGGGTACCACCCTTCCCTCCAGCATTCCTCTCCCCTTAGTTCCTGTCCATGGGTTGTACACATAAGTTCTTTGGCTTCTCCATTTCCTAAACTATTCTTAACCTCCCTATGTCTATCTTGTAGCTACAAATTATGCTTTCCTATTTCCTGTACTTCCCCTCCCATTCTCCCTCCCCCTTCTCTCTCCTGCTGATAACCCTCCAAGTGATCTCCATTTCTGTGATTCTGTTCCTGTTCTAGTTTGCTTAGTTTGTTTGTTTGTTTTTTTTTTAGGTTCAGTTATTGATAGTTGTGACTTTGTTGTCATTTTACTGTTCATAGTTTTGATCTTCTTCTTTTTCTTAGATAAGTCCCTTTAGCATTTCATATAGCAAGGGCTTGGTGATGATGAACTTCTTTAACATGACCTTATCTGGGAGGCACTTTTTGTGGTTTCTCAAAACAAAATGGCTTTGAAGACAGGAACTCACCAATTCCAAGCTTTTTCCAGGTATCCTGAGGAAAAAAGACTTATAAAACAACAGAATTAGAATAGGTCATCCTTTTAGTTATACTTATTACCAACTTACAATATAATTTGTTATACACTCGAATTTATTCATTTATTGATAGAAAGCTTTCCAAATTTGATAGTCCAAACTAATCATTAAATCTTTAAAATCATAGAGGAATAATATTTATTTTATTCAATAGAAATGTACTCCCCATAAACAAAGGAGCATAATAGCATGCTGTGAAGCATTAAGCAGAAAAGTAGTTTGTAATTAATTTTTTTCATTATTTTCCCTTTTAGTGACCTGAAGGATGAGTTAATTCATAAGAAATTTTCTATATAGATTCAAAGTGTGTGTCCAAAGGGATTCTCATCAAGTCTGCATAGGTTTTATTTCAAATTCTTGAAGGGCACAATTCATAAAAATGTTAAACACATTGTGTGTTCATGTGTGGAAGTCATAGACCAGGGTAATTTTTAGGAAATCTGCCTGTTTCATCCCAACCGAGGAGAATTTATACTGCTTATTGTCACAACTGCTTGAGCACTCTCATCATCTTTAGGTCAAAGATGCATTTTTAAAAAGAGCCAAAGGCTCATTCACTGGACATAATAGAAAGTAACAGCTGGAAACACATAGTTAATGCCTACTGGGTAATTAAAATGAGTTCTCAAGATAAGTACACAAACCAAAATACATATTTATTTGAGAAATCACAGTGGCTTCCAAAGAGCTCCGAGGGGCTGTCAGGAAACAGCGGCATTAGTAGGAATGAGGATGTAGCACTCTGTGTGACAGGTACTAAAAATGTGGGTTTCTTTTCCCGTCTGATAGGCTCCCTTGCGGCACTCACGGTGTTAGCTACACTTTGATTCCTCTGCCTGAGCATTTAACAAGTTCTCCCATCTTTTCATAATAGTGTGAGATCTGGTACTTTGTGCATGTCACATTTTAACCCACTGAGGAAAAGTAAGGGAGAATAGAACCAGTTAGGTGGGCATAGAATCATTACTCCAATAAGCAAAACAGAGCATCTGTAAGGCCATGAAGGGACAACGGCAGAAATAAAAACTAGTTATTTATTTATTTTTAAGATTTTATTTATTTATTTTTAGAGTGGGAAGTGAGGGAGAGAGAGAGAGAGAAACATCAATGTGCGGTTGCTGGGGGACATGGCCTGCAATGTAGGCATGTGGCCTGACTGGGAATCGAACCTGTGATGCCTGGTTCGCAGCCTGCACTCAATCCACTGAGCTACACCAGCCAGGGCAGAAATAAAAACTATTATTGAAAGGGAAAAAATATTATGACTTCAAACCATTGAATATTTGTATGAATACAAAAGGCACTCACTGAACTCATAACAGAAAGGGTCTTTAAACAGGTATCATTCGACGTTTTTACTGACTCAAAGAGATTTTGTCCTAAACATGAGCATGATGATATTTTCCTGTAATGATGTATTCATGTCTCTCTTCTCTCTATCCACTTTTTGTTCCATGGTTGCAGCTTTTGCCTTTATGATGAAAATACTCATTTAATACTCGGGCTTTGAATTGCCAAGAAAGCTTTGGTCCCATTTTTCTATATCCTCATAGATCTCCAGTGAGATGTCAAATCACTGTTTGGAACTTAATGAATTTAAAACTAGATTTATTCTTTCCCATCCGAAGATTCTGATTTCCATCATTCTGACTCATACTAATGATACAGTGATGGCTGTATCATTCTCCTTAGCTCAATATTTTAAAAGCTAACTCTGAAGTTCTTTGACTTCACATTCCTTATCCAACCAATCACTAATAGTTTCCCACAAGTATTTAGTGCAATTTACCTGTATTTTGATGCCACACCCACAGTAGATTAGGCCTTGATCCAATTTCTACTCTTGTTCTTGGCACTTAATTTTAAAATTTAATTTTGAATTTAAACAAAATGTCACTCTTCTAGTAAATTAAAAATAAATAAAAACAAAATACAAAAGATCTGAATTCTGAAATTTGAGAATTTAATTTTATTTTAATTTGGCTGATATATAGAGTCTAAACTATTTACTATAATTTTGATCTCTCACTCTTTTAAAAGTACCGCATACTGAGAAACACCACAAGGTGAATTATGATGCATAATGTGTCTGCCACTAATAAAATAGGGTGTGTTTGTTAATTTAGTATTTCATAGTTGTATATATTCCAATGATTTGCAACCAATGTGCCACACAGTTTTTAGAACATGCAATATCTGACTATTCAGTCAGGGGCACTGACCTCTTTTCCCTTAGACTGTCAAATAAAAAAATTACAGCAGCCAATACAACAATAGCCATCCAGTGTGAATGAATCAAAATTATACCTATTTTTCATCAGATTGAAATTTTCAATCTATGGCAAGAAATATATTTTTTGGTATGCTGCAGAATTTCAATAATTAGTTTATGTGTGGGATGAGATAAAAAAAGGTTGAAAATTGCTGGTATAGTCATTTATCCAAGAAAATTGCAACTGTTTATTTCAAATACAAGAAACTTGCAATTGTAACCAAAGAGCTTAAATGTCATTTTTAGTTGTGTGCTTAAATTCAGCAAATGATTATAGATTATCGACATATGAATTATAAGCTTTTTACATTTTGACATATATCTACTGTACATGGGCTAGAAACAAGTACTTACTGAATTGCTTGTGAATTTGTCTGTTTTAGAGCTGACCCGAGAGCAGTCTGCCTGGCGGCCCCAACCTTGTTCAAGGGGTTTGGTTTACCATCAGGGCGTAACTCCTTCATTGCTGGTCTCTCTTCACTTTCAGCTGCCCAACGGTTGCTCTTGGCACTCCTTGTTATCCACTCCTGAGCGTGTCCAGCCCAGGAGGACTAAACTGCACCAAACTGTCGGTGCTGATGGGCTGGCTGGCTTCCAGGCTCTTCTCGGTGATCTTGTTGGACCACTCCATGCTGATTATGGATTTATTGATGATGTTTGTGAACCTGCATAAGAGGCCAGATGCAAGATCTCTAAGCAGTGGCAGCCTCACAGCTGGTTGGTATGTTATGTACCACTTCTGCTTTCGACACTACATGATGCTGTGTCAGTGACATGGAGGCTGACAACCTCCTGAAGGACACATGGTTCTTGACAGATTCACTTTTCAGTCATGTTTCAGCTCACATTGCTGCCTAAGCAGAAGCTCACAGTAACTTTGTGTACTCACTGGCATTTTTTTTCTTTCTGTAATATTGTTTTTATTAATCTTTTCTGACCAAGAACAAGTATTAGAAGAGCATTTTTGTAGTGGAAGGTTGGTGTATGGGGGTAACTTAAAAACTGTAATCCTTGAATATTTGAGCTGCAGCAAGGAGAGACATGCATGGCATTAAGATTAGAAATATGCTGTTCAGTCTATTTTATTTGCATCTCAAAATTCTAGGAGGATTGTAACCATAAATGTTCCAATTTGACCAAGACACAGAATTAGTTATAAAGATTCTTTGAAATTTATTTCACTTTTAATACTGAGGTTATGCTAATGTTATCTCAAACATCAACTTTTACATGATTTTGTTATTAAACTTTTACTGAGTGTTACTTAAGTTTTATGTAAATACCAGAAACAATTGTTAAACAAGAAGTCAGCTTTAAAATAGATGAACTAACTTCTAAATGAGTTTACTTCTGCAGATGAATGTTTCTATTATTTTAAGAATGACAAAATGGACAGGTACTTGCTTAATATTCAACTTCTGCTTATGTGCCATGCCTGTCTGGTACCCTGCTAGCTGGGAACACAGTGATCCTCCACAACTGCTAAAATCATACATATCCAAACTGGAGTTGTGGATGTAGGTGATTCGGGCAGTAAATTACTTCCTGACCACTAGGTGAGGCTCTGAAACCTCTTGCATTATTAACAGAGCTCTTGCAAACATTTATATTCCTTAAAGGGAAGAAATTTCCCTTGAAAATCTGAAAGTCTTTTCTCTCTCATTTTAACCCCATCTCTTACCGATGATTGAAAATGATCCAGATTCTCCATAATAATGTCAAAGCAACAACGATAATGACATGGAAGTGGAATCACTATATTATGTTCTAGAAGGAAATGGATATATTGCTAAAGTCACCTTATAGTTAATTCAGGCTTTCCACTAATAGTAATCAGTTCATCATGGTGACATGTGAACAATTCTTCCTTTTTTTCTTTTTTCTATTTATTGGTCCAAGACACAAGTCATTAACTACATCTATTTTGATTGTAGACCACAGATTGCTTCTAGGACTAAGAAGGCTATGAAAATGTGATTACATTAGAGTAAGTATATAAACCGCTGCCAGTATAACAGGCACACAAAATAATTTTTCTTTTCATTTTATCAGTTCCTTGTCAAGATTAACTTTGGGATAATCCGCAGGTCCCTGTGACTCTGGAGGAATGAGAATCGACCCTGAACAATGATTAGCACTGAATATGAAAAACAGAGCATTATTGCACTATTGTGCTATTTAATGTTTGTCTTTACTCTTGAAGAAAGACTTATTTTACTTTAATTTAGATGCAATCATTTCACTATATTGGCTTTCACACAAATTTAACCAGCAAAAGGAAAGTTCTATTTACCCAAATACCTCATTGTATTCCTTGCTGGGAATATAATAATATGCACAAGTAGCCATTAGATAAAAATTTATTAAATAAATGAGATTCAAGATATCTTGATTATACTTCACATTATAAAAGTATACAATTTCATTTGTATCTCTTACTATTGTCTAGGTTTTAATTTCTTGAATTATCATGTAAATTTAGGTAACAATTAAGTTTTAAATATTTAGGTAATAGTACTTCATGCGAAAGACAAACTTGGAGATGCTGAAATAATAATAATTTAAAATATTAGAGACTATTGTGTTCTTTATCAATTCAGGTATTTAAATAAGAGATTCATAGACAGATCATTTTATTCAAAGCTTTTTCCTTTGAATCTAAGGAAAGATAGCAGTTGATAAATGGGCAGATGAAGCTGATTGTCAGTCAAACTCATGTAGGGTTTTTAAAAAATTTAGATGTTTTTGGTGGAAGAGGGACATAAAATGAAAGGATGCTTCATACAACTCTTTACTTCTAAAATGAGGTAGGTAGTCCTGGAAAACTGTAAAGAACTACCTGTTAATCCCTGCTGGCACTCATGCAAACATGATACAAATTTAGGAATTAAATGAGTTGGATTTACTCTGAGAGTGAACAAAACCTCAATTTCCTTTCATCCTATAAAAGGCTTTTAAGAAATGTGACAATACCAGGGCTAACAGAAAGGAAACACATTAAAATATATATGTTCCATTTACAAAATGAGATTAGTATACTGGATTTTGACAGAAGGAAAAACTTATAGTAAAAAATTCAGAAAATACAAAAATCCAGAAAATAAGAATTAGTCAATTCCATCACTCAAAGGAAACAACATTTAGAGTTGTACATAAAGATTTGCACACCTTTGGGAACACACTGACTATATCTAATTTGCTTTTGTTCCTATAATATACATAGTTCAAAAAAATCACTAATTTATCTTTTAACTGCAAAGAAGTCTAATATATATATATAATATATATTCACACACAACAATTATTTGACTAGGTATGCATTTTAGATGATTTCTTAATCTTGACTAATAATCAATGTTGAAGTGATTTCTTTTCAGTTTTATTAAGAAAAAATGACATTTTACTCTATAAGTTTAAGGTATACAGCATGATGGTTTGATTTTTATATATAGTAAAATAATTATAAATTATTTTAATAATTATAATTTCAGCCAACATCCATCTTCTTGTATAGATGCAATAAAAAGAAAGAAATAGGAGAAATATTCTCCTTAGGATGATAACCCTCAGGATTCACTCTAACATCTTTCCTATGTATCATACCCCAGTGTTTGCTACAGTAATGTTGCCCACATCCCTCGTGTGTATTTATCTTGTCACTGAGAGTTTGTGTTTTCTAACCATCTTCCTCCAATTCTGCCTCCCTGCACTCCCTGCCTCTGGCAACCCCAAGTCTCATCTCTTTTACTGAGCTGTTTTTCCTTCTTCTTCTTCTTTTTAAACACCACTTGTGAGTGAGATAATACAGTATTTATCTTTCTCTGTCTGACTTATGTCACTTAGTATAATTCCTTCAAAGACCATCCATTTTGTTGCATATGGTAGAAGTTCCTTCTTTTTCATTTTTATGGCTGAATAACATTTCATTCCACACACACACACACGTACACACACACACACATACACGCATACACACATACACACATACACGCATACTTCCTTTGCCTCCACCCTCCTAAAGGGGTTAATCCCACAATTGGGGTTGAATCAGAATGTAGTGTTGAATACATATACATTATTGTGATTATAAATATTTGAAGCCAAGTCACCGACTTCAACTTTTTCATCCCATGGTATTTTTCTCTGATTGAATTTTTTTCTTTTTAAAATTGTTCATACACCTATCACTAATTCCAAAATATTCTAAGCTGAAAATATTGCATTAATATGTTCAAAAATATCAAGGATTGTGTGTTTTTATTTTCAGAGAAAACACTTTTAGATCCTTTATCTTCATGCACCAATTGGACTGCTCTCTCTTAAGCCTGCTCCAGAGCGATGGCCTGGGACTTCTGATCACCTTCGTTCGGATAATCCCCATTCTTTTCCACTGGAGTCCTCATATCATAGAGCTTGATTTTTCTTTTTCTTGATTTACTCAGAAGTTTTGTGAGAGTGAAGAGGAGGTTTATTTGTGAGATCTTGCGGTCGGAAATGCCTTTTTCAACCTCGAAATTTGATTGATAGTACAATTTTAAAGAGTTTTCTCTACTGTCTTTTGGTTGCAGTGTGCTGCAATGCAATTTGATGACATTTTAATTCTTGATCATTTGTATGTTCCTCCCCCTTTTCCCACTGATCATGATGGTCACCGAGTGGCTTCTGCCTCCAGCTTAGCACCTAGAAGCCTAACTGTCTGATATTTCAGGGTCAGCCTTCATTGGTCCCCTAGATCTGTAACCACTCTTACATCCACTTTTGAGTTTTCAACTTTTGTTGATATCTCTTTCCACTTTCATATCTTGGACTCTCTTCTTTGTTTTTGCTGGTTTATGTCTCTTTTAGCACTTCACTGTGTTATCAGTGAAGTTTTGAGATTGAACAGAAATAAACACATCATTTAACCTATCATGTTCTTATGCAAACCTCAAGTCTTCTCATCCATATTCAATGCATATTTGAAGGCCATCTGCAAATAAATTAGTGCAATTTAATTTTTTAAAAGATTTTATTTATTTATTTTAGAGAGGGAAGGGAGGGAGAAAGAGAGAGAGAGAGAAACATCAATGTGCGGTTGCTGGGGTCCATGGTCTGCAACTCAGGCATGTGCCCTTACTGGGAATCGAACCTGCAATGCTTTGGTACACAGCCCGTGCTCAATCCACTGAGCTATGCCAGCCAGGGCCACAATTTAATTTTTTTTTAAACATGAAACATGTTAGGTATAAGTAAAAAAGTAAAAATAATATTTTTAGAATTATTATACATGATAGGGAAAGGCATATTATATAAAGTTAAAATAAAAGACTCATTTGGATGCATCCTTGTCCTAATAATGGCCAAATCAATCTTTTGATGAACATGCACTGTGTTGGAATACATGTAGTATATGATTCAGAGCCGATGTTATGACTATTTTTGAATTGTGAATAACTGCAGTTTTCATTGATACTGGATGCTTTGGAAATAAATTCACAAATGATTTATTGGGGATAAGATAGGTACAAAAATTCATATAAAACAATTTTAAGTGAATATTCAATCATGAAACATTTTATCACATACCAGCAAAACAAATCTATTATTCAGCATTTCTTATTGCTATGATGCATGGAACTTATTCAATAATAATAGTATTAAATGGTAAAAGTATTTCAATGAAAAGATGAAGAAAAAAGATAGCTGTGTTTTACTTCTGATCTATATCCAAGCTCGAATTTGCTAGCTCTTCTTGATTTAGTTCTCTTCTTAAACTTGATTCTTGTATGGGCTCATGATCTATTAGTGAAGAGTTCATTGTTTATCAAAATTTCTACTTCCTACCCCTTCTGTCCCCCACATTTTTAACAGTTTGACCTTATCATGCAGACCTTGGCTGTCAGTGCTCTTGAAATAGCGGTCAGTGGTGTTGAAACAGTGGTCTTGTTCCAGCACAGCTCTCAACATTCCATTGATTCTCTTGGAGTCATACTATGCAGTTCATTACTCAACCGATATAAATTTCTTGCTTTGAGGGAATATTGGGTAGTAAAAGACTGGGTCTAGGTGTTTTGTAATTTAACGTATGTTTATAAATCCTGATAAAAACACAACTATAAATTAATCAGGCCTTTCCATACATGTAAAATTTCTTTATAAGTCAAGCTTTTGACATCCTAAGTTAGGTAGTTATAGAAGAGTTAAATTGTTGAGTTTTTCATTCTGTAACATAAAATATGATTTTAAGGAAACATAATTCTGAAAAATGGGGAAAAATTAGAAGAGTGAGTGGTGAATATGATATGGTAATGCTATAGAAATCATCCCAGTGGAATGTGAGCATAAGAAACAAAAGAAAATCCACAATATGGAAAAGTAAGACTGCTGAAAAAAATTAAAAATACTTAATCATCACTATAGATAACAAATGTAAAGTGCTCAATTAATAATAAAAGTGAAGAGACATTTAAAAATTACTGTGGTAATAGAAGGAATGGCTGCAGCTCCTTGTGGCTATTTTCATCAATAATTAAACTATTTAGACTAACTGAGAATAGTATATCTAACATCCAGCAAAGCTTCCTTATTACCAAATCTTCTGTGGTTCTGTATAAGTCTGATCTTCTAAATAACCTGAAATCTTTCTGATGTCATATAATACAGTTTTCAAGAAAGAGAGTAAAAAAGAGTACACTTGGCCAAAAGAAAAGGCTGTAGTAAGAAATCTAATATTTGTAGAGGAAAACAACTACCACTTAGCATGATCAAGGAGTTCATTTATAGTAGTTATTTGTCAGAGACAAATCAGAAACTGCTATGAAGCACTCAGCTTCTACAAGATAGATATCCCCATTGTTTATAAGACTGTATTTGACATTGTTGAGTTCTTTGCTCTATTCAATAACAAAAGGCTCTGCTTGTATGGAGTAGTGCCTCTACTTTGTGTAATAAATTTCTGCAAATGACAGTTCAAAGTTAAGGCAGTTAACACTGTAAGTGCTATCTGTACTGATGTGTGAATAATTTAAAATGTTGCAGCTGGTTGTATGGTTTAATTTCAAAACAGTGTTTATCTGCTAATGTTTAGTAAAATCATAAAATAGTCTTACTATTGATTGGACATTATACTTTTGGTGTTCTTAAATTGTTTGATAACCATATGAGTAATTGTTTTATTATTTTACAAGGAGGAAAAGCAAACTGGTAGCAAAAACATACTGAAATTTCCCATAATCATAATAAATCTGTCTAGACACTGTAGAATACATGCCATCCAATACTCTCCAGACCAATTTAAGTCTGAGATTGATATTTTAAAGTTATAATAATATTGAAACTGACTTATAGAGCACTAAAATAATTAAAAGTTGATAAAAGTATTTATGTGTATTTGAATGGGCTATAATTTAAAATTTTTTATGTCAGAGGTACCATACTTCTAAGAAGGAATATACTATACATCATTACTATTGTAAGGACTATCTCTTAGTTTTATTTTATTTTTATTTTTCCCTTAATTAGATGCATCCATTTCTTTTCTCCTTTCCCCTATCTATAGGTTCTCACAATTGTGATTTGATTTATTATCTCAGAGTGTTGGTGTGTGTACATGTGTGCCATCTTAGAAAATATACAGTAATGTTTGTGTTGTTTCATTACACTTTAATGTGCACAAATAATATTATAACATTGTACTTGAATTTACACATTTCCCATTCTGGTTTTTGTAATACTTTCTACTCCCATTACTCCAAGAAATTCCCCTATCCCTTACAGCCTGACAAGTTTGGTATTCTATATAAATCTAATATCTGCCAAATTTGCTCATGTAAAGAGATAAAGCTTTCTTGTGTTAATTTGCATTTCTTTGATTACAAGGTGTTTATTCCTTGATTTTAGATGTAACAAATACCTATTCCCACTCTGCCATTTATCTATCTATTATGTGCATTGTTGGCCAGAAATCCTTTTTTTGGACATAGTCATATACAGAAAAGAAATGCTTTTTGTTTTGTGTTCATGAAATCCTTATCCACCTCCAAGTCACAAACATACAAATTCTCCTGCACTTTCTTTTTCAGCTCTATAATTTTACCTTTTATATTTAGAGCTATGACACATCTGGAGTTTACATGCTTATGATGTGAAAAATCCAACTTTATGTTTTAATATTAGTAAAATTTCATGACATTGTTTATTAAATAGCATGTCTTTTCTCTACTGAAGTATGTGTCTTTGTAAAAAAATCTATCAAGTTTGCTTAAAAACTGGGCTGTTTCTGAGAATTCAAAATACTTCTGGTTTAGTTATCTTCAGTATATTTTAAGTATCTGGTACTGTTAATTCATATCTGCATTAATTTTGTGAAGAATACAACTGTTAGTTGTGATTTATTCTGATGTATAAATTTGAATGACTTTGCTTAATTCTCCCCATCTTTTTAGAATTTTGATAACAACAAACATGTATACAGATGAATGCATATATTTTTCCTTTCAAGTTTACCTAAGAAGTTTATTATGTAGATTTCTCATTTTTGTTGGTTACAAGTATTTTAGAATTTTACTTAACAATGCCATTTTAAATTCATGAGTTACTAATATATTTTAGCATTTGTACATAGGTTTTATTTTGATTTTTGCTTATACTTCATATTTGTTAACTTATGTGATTATTATATTATGGTTAAAATATGAAAATATGAAATGTTGATTTCTGGAATTTACTAAGGCATCTTTTGTAAGCTACTTACAGTTAGTTTTTAAATAAATGTTGCTTATATCAACATAATCAGCACATTTTTGATTCTAAGGTGACAAGTTTAGCTCAATTATGCTTTTCAAATATTTTACACCTTTGCTTATTCTTGGTATGTCTTGTACATCATTTTCTGAGAATAGCAGTAAAATCATCCACTAAATTTGTTGATTTGGCTATTTCCTCCACATTTCTAAAACTTCCTAAAAATATTTTAAATCTATATTGTTATAGTTTTAATTTAGAACAACAGATTCATAAAATATTGTTTATAATAATATCACAATCATGTTTATAAAATTATTTTTCTGAATCTAGTATAACTTTTGTCATGATATAAGGCCTTTGTCTCTTACAATAATTTTCACTAAGATGTAGCTCCCCTGTTTCTAAAATTGCAACAGGCTTTGTTTTGCTTAATATTTGCCTAGTGTATCTTTTTTCAATTGTTTAGTTTCAGCTTTCTCCCTCTATTTCTTTCAAGTGAATCTATTATATACAATACATTGGTGACTTTATTTTTATAAATCAATTTGAGAACCTTTGTTCTTTGGAGTGGAGCATTTTATTCATTTCTATTTTACATAATCAGAATTGTTAGAGCTGTTTTGCCACCTCATTTCTTATTTTATATTCAATATAATTCTTATGTATTTTTGCTTTTCCTTTTCCAACTTCCTCTCACTTTGAAAGTTTTACATTGATTTTTTCCCCTAGAATCACCTATACATCTATAAATATACATATATTTAGTTATAAATCAGTCAGGGAAAAATTGTCACTCTGTGTATTTAAATACAAAGGGTCTTTTTTTTTTAAAGATTTTATTTATTTAGTTTTTAGAGAGTGGAGGGAGAGAGAGAGAGAGAGAGAAAGAAACATCAGTGTGCGGTTGCTGGGGGACATGGCCTGCAATGTAGGCATGTGCCCTGACTGGGAATCGAACCTGCGAAGCCTGGTTCGCAGCCTGCGCTCAATCCACTGAGCTACACCAGCCAGGGATAAATACAAAGGGTCTTAATACAGAAATTATAGGCTTACATCACCTGGGGATATGAAGGTCAGGGAAGACTATCTCTGTCTGCCTTACTGATGTGGGTGATTCTCCAGGAGCTCAGCTGAGAGTTGCATCATACATCATGTCTGCCCACTCCTCTGCCAGCAAGTTGCCCAGGAGAATAATGGCTTCCCCTATTTTTACTTTTCCTAAATCTCAAGTTTCTTCCAGATAGGCTCTAACCTGGAGGTATGTGGAGAAGAGAACTCTGGGAAATGTAGTTTCTGGCTTCTCCTCTGGTCAATGCACAGAAAACCACCAAAAAGGTAGTTGTGCTGCTGGTTGTGCTGCTACTTTGGGAACCAAGTTATACTAGATCCAGAAAAATATGTTTATGAGCACATGATTGTGACGCTATGATTGTGAACAATAGTTTATGAATCTGTTATTATAAATTAAAACTATAACAATATAGATTTAAAATATTTTTAAGAAGTTTTAGAAATGTGGAGGAAATAACCAAATCAACAAATTTAGTGGATGATTTTACTACTATTCTCAGAAAATGATGTACAAGACATACAAAGAATGTAGTTTGCCTCAACATCTCAAACAGGTGTATTTTTCTAAAATGAAAAATAATAAAAATTATTTTTGTTTTAGAGAATTTTAAATGTATTTTGGTTCTTTAAATATATTAAATGCCCTTGTCCAAGGTATCATCTGAAAATATGTTTTCCCATACTCTATTCATTTTAATGCTGTTTTCTTTAGCCATGCAAAATCTTTTTATTTTGATGAGATCCCACTTGTTTATTCTATCCTTTATGTCTTTTGCTCTAAGGGACTTATCAGTGAAAATATTGCTGTGTGGAATATCTGAGATTTTCCTGCCTATGTTCTTCTCTAGGACTTTTATGGTGTCACAACTTATATTTAAGTATTTTATCCATCTTGAGTTTATTTTTGTGTATGGTGTAAGTTGGTAGTTGAGTTTCATGTAGCCGTCCAGATGTTCGAACACCATTTGTTAAAGAGTCTATTTTTACTCCATTTTTAAGCTTCTGCCCCCTTTGTCAAATATTAATTGACCGTAAAGACTTGGTTTTATTTCTGGGCTCTCTATTCCATTCCATTGGTCTGTGTGTCTGTTCTCTTGCCAGTACCATACTGTTTTGTTTACAGTGGCCTTGTAATACAGTTTGATATCAGGTATTGTGATACCTCCTACTTTGTTCATTTTGCTCAAAATTGCTGCAGCTATTTGGGGTCATTTACGGTTCCATATAATTTTTGAATTTTTTGCTCTATATCTGTGAAATATGTCATTGGTATTTTAATAGGGATTGTGTGGAATCTATAAATCATTTGGGTTATATGGACACTTTGATGATATTGATTCTTTCAGTCCATGAACATGGTATATGCTTCCATTTATTTGTGTCTTCCTTAATTGCTTTCTTCAGTGTTGTGTAGTTTTCTGAGTACAGGTCTTTCACCTCCTTGGTAAGCTTTATTCCTGGATACTTAATTTTTCTTGTTTCTGTAGCAAATGGGATTTTTTTCTTGATTTCTGATTCTGATATTTTGTTAATGGTGTATAAAAACGTCATTGATTTCTGAATATTGACTTTGAACCCTGCTGTTTTGCCAAATTTGCTTATTAGGTTGGGTAGCTTTTGGGTAGAGTATGTAGGGTTTTCTATGTACACTATCATATCATTTGCAAATAGTGATAGTCTCACTTCCTCCTTTCCTATGTGGATGCCTTTTATTTCTCCTTCTTGTCTGATCACTGGACAAGGGTCTGATCTCCAAAATATAAAAAGAACTCACACAATTCCACTCCAGGAAGACAAACAACCCAATTAAAAATGGGCAAAGGACTTGAACAGATAATTCTCCAAGGAGGACTTATAGAGGGCCCAGAGACATATGAAAAGATGCTCAACACCACTAGCTATCAGAGAGATGCAAGTTAAAACCACAAACCACAATGAGATGCCACTTCACACTACTGAGAATGGCGATCATAAATAAATCAACAAACAACAAGTGTTGGAGAGGTTGTGGAGAAAAGGGAACCCTAATGCACTGTTGGTGGGAATGCAGACTGGTGAAGCCACTGTGGAAAACAGTATGAAATTTCCTCAGAAAACTAAAAATGGAACTGCCCTTTAACCCAGCAATTCCACTGTTGGGATTAAACCCTAAGGATCCTGAAACACCAATTCAATAATCCTACACACCCCAATGTTCATAGCAGCACAATTCACAATAGCCAAGTGCTGGAAGTAACCTAATTGCCCATTGGAAAATGAGTGGATCAAAAAGCTATGGTACATTTATACAATGGAATACTATGCAGCAGAAAAAAGGAAGGAGCTCCTACCCTTCAAGACAGCATGATGGATCTGGAGAGCATTATGCTAAGTGAAACAAGCCAGGTGGTGAAAGAGGAATACCATATAATCTCACCTATAAGTGGAACCTAATCAACAAAACAAACAAGCAAGCAAAATATAACTAGAGACATTAAAATAAAGAACAATCTGACAGTGATCATAGAGGAGGAGGGAGAGGGATAATATGGGATAATGGGGGGGCATCAAGGAATATGTATGAAGGACACATGGATAAAACCAAAGGGGGTGGGTTTGAGGGTGGGAAGTGGGCACCGGTGGGGCTGGGGGGCATGGTGGGGTGAAAATGGAGATGATTGTACTTGAATAAAAACAAAAAATTATTAAAAATAAATAAATAAATATATTAAAAGCTTAATAAATCTTTCCTGATTGAACACTGTTGCACAAGTATTACTTAAATGTGTTTGAAAATGTCTAAATTATTTTGCACATAGAAAAATAATGTTTTCAGTGAATTGTTAAAATAACTGTAATACTCTTTAGAGAAAATATTTCAAATTTTAAATTAAACTCTACATATATGTATGATTTTAAATTAATATAAAATCTTTTGAGACAACTTACATGTGTGAAAATACTCTGGTTGTATAGCACTATAAATTAATTCTAAGGAACCAGTGGAATAAAAAGTGTGTACTTAAAAGGTGGAGAAATCTAAATTTTGGTTCCTCATTTGATATATGTTTCTTTGAAGACATATGAAGATTCAATCTCCATGAAAAACTAAGAAGATACTTCTGTCACCTGGCCAAGAATAACACCTCTGCAATCTGAACCAGGAGGACTTCGGGAAAGAACATATTGTCCTTCAAGCATCTTAATTGTCATGGATTTGTATGCCTATTCTAGTGGGTCAAGGTACTCTTAGGTGAAAATAAATGGCTCTTTAATATTTTAAGTCACTGTAGTGTTTGTTTACTAAGGCTATTCCTGAAATACCACATTGGGGGGGTGCTTTAAAGCATGATGTGAAAAAGGAGAGGGTAGTTCATGCACAGAGAACTATAGATCTCCCTATAGTAGTCTGGGCTGGGCTGTCTTTCACCACATTGTCCATTGTATCAATCATCCCTATTCTTTTTCATTTGCTGCCCTTGACCCTGTTGGCCTAGATGGTCTGATGTGGCCATTTTGCTCCTCAATAATTCTCAAAATAATATTTTCTTATTTTGGTCATTCAGCTATCAACAAATATTTATTGAGTAAATACTATGTGCTGGGCATTGTTCTAGATTGTAGGTAAGTAAACAACAGTAAACAAAATAGTACAAAATTCACCCATATAGAGGTTGTGTTTTAGTAACTAGAGTCAGAAAATAAACAAAATAAATAACCAAAATATAAAATATGTTAGGTAGTAATAGTTGATATAGAGAAAAAGAATCAGGGGAGAGGTATTTGTCGAGGAAGAGTGTTAACAATATTAAATCATGCGGTTAGAAAATGTTTTGCTGAAATTGTAATATTATAAGTCACTTGTAGAAATTAATCATTCTAACATTTTCCTGTGACCTTCTCATCTTCGATATTTTCTGTTCTGCATCTCTTATTCTTTCTCCTTAGTACTTATAGTTCTCTAGATATAAATATGTTTTATCTTGTTTACTGACCTCATTAGAATATAAGTTCCATGAAGGCAGTGATTTTTGGATGTTTTGTTCACTGCTGTATTTCAGCTTCTAGAAAGTGCTTACCTCATTAATAGTGCTAAATGAACATTATTAATTGAGAAATTGAATGAGTGAATGAAGAAAAGCATTTCAGGCACAGTTAACAATTTCAAAGGCAGTGAAGTAAGAGTGTGAAAAGCAAGTGCAGTTGCAGCAGAGCGGGCTCAGGAAACAGGAGTAGGAGATGAGCACAGGAAAGTAGGGAAGTAGGAGGTGGGGGGCAGCTAACACAGGGCATTAGGCTCTTGTGGTAACTTTGGCTTTTACTTTGAGGGAGATGGAAAGCCATTTGGGTGGGTCACATTAGTGGCAAGACCTCACTTTAGTTTTTACAAGATTACTCTGACTTTTGTGTTGAGAATTGTTTGAAGAGCCAAGAATGGAAGCAGAGAGACCAGTTAGGAGTTTATTGCAATAACAGCCTTCTCCCTATTTGCCATTGCCCAATCTTTGTAAGTGTAACTTCCTTATTGTCCAGAGTACTGTTTCTTCTGCCCAGTTCAGAGCAAGAAAAAGTAAAAGCAAATATAAAGTGCTATTAAAAATAAATTAAAGTGGAGAACAGAAAGTGCTGAAAATTTTATGACTTGGCTTAAATCATATATATGGAAGTAAGCAATTTATATCTACTATAATTCTTAATAATTCAAATTTTTAAAATTTCAGTGACTATAAGTGAAAGGCACACTTTAATAATATAAAGTCTTCTAGCATAAGAATTTTTTAAACAAATATTTTTGTACTAAGAAAAAAGTCCCTTTAATTAAGTTTGAATGACAGTTTAATATTTTCTAATTCTGATACAAAATCAATATTTTTTGGACAGCGAAATTTAAAAATGAGGCTCTTAAATTTAGTCAACACATTTCTTACTCTAAATTATTTAGTCATACAAGAACTACTCTGGAAAATGTGCTTACCTAATTCCAGCAAATAATTGGATTTAAATCCCCATGTCAATGAAATAAGGTGCAAATAGTCATAAACTTAACTGTGAATATAATGTGGATGCCAACAATCAACTCTGTTCTGTGTTAGCAGGGTTGAAAAGCCTGAACACTCTATGGTAATAGCTTTGATGACTTCGGAAAACTGTACGTCAGAGAAGCAACCTTCCTTTCCCTGGCGACACACACACACACACACACACACACACACACACTCAGTAAGTAATAATAACATCAATTCCCAGAAATCACTGACAAGTATTCTAACAGCCAAAACTGAACCCTGTTCTTACAGCTCGTATTTACATATTAGAAGGTATTTTAATTATATGTTTCTGAAATTTCCTTAGAGACTAATAATAACTAATGATCAATGCTTATTATGTGCTAAGCAACATGCTACATGCTTTATATACATACTCTCCTTTAAGATTCACTAATACTCTGTGAGTAATGTGCCATCATAATACTCATTTTAGAAATGAGAAAACAAGGCTAAAGGTTAATCCCCAAGTTCATGCAGACTTTAAGTGGTCTGGCAGAGATTCAAATTCTGATTCCATAAAGTGGCTATTACCCACTGTGCAAAGAACATAATTTGAAACTACATTGGTTGTAATTAGCTATATATGTTAAAAATAAAGCATTTCTTAAATAGAATAATACTTAATTGCTAATTTTAAAAACATATTTCCTCTAAAAGTTAACAAGATTTCAAAGTTCTGCCTCTTGGGATGGTTAATCAGATAGATTCTCCTGTCAGAAGGGGTCAGGATTCTACGAAGAGCATACTGATGAAACTGCTTTGCTTTTAGATACCAGGAAACAATATCTGGAATTCCTGTTTTTCACAACAGTACTTAGGCATAGAGTCAATCACAAGCCAATCTTATCGTTTCATTATCTATTGCTGTGTAATAAACAATTCCAAAACATAAGTGCTTGAAACAATATTATCATCTTTGTAGTACTATGAGCTGTCTGGCATCAGCTGGGTGTTCTCACTTGGTGTCTGTGGCTGCGGTCAAATGAAGGCTTGGTCATCCAAGACAGCTCACACGCATGGCAGGCAGTTGATGATGGCTGTTGGCTACGAGCTCAGCTGGAGCTGCTGACTAGAATTCTTGTATTGGTATGTGGCCTTTCCATGTCATTGGGCTTTGCAGAACAGGGAAGCTGGGTTCCCAGAGGTCATGTTCCCAAGCTGAATGTTCTGAGAAATCTGGTCAAAACCTGCAAAAAATTCCTAGCATATCACTTCCTAGGATTCCCAGAGCATCACCTCTAACTCATTACACAGGGCAATCAAAACAGTGAGGTTAGTTAAGAGTCAAAGGGAAGGAACTTGATCCCTCTTCTTTCTGGAGCACTGTGATGTGGGCACAGCATGAAGAAAGTGATGATGGTCATATTTGGAGTTTGAATGCTCTACTTATAAATCAAATCTTTGTCAGGTACAGTCAATGGTTTGAATTATACTTGAAAGCCAATTGATGATAGCTTGTTCCATGAAGCACTGACATGAAAGGATGTCATGTGCCTTCCAAGATTTCTCCTAAAAATTTGGAGTTCAAGTTTAGGGAAGAAAACAAAAATAAAAAATCTTGGTGATGTACCATACTTAAAACTTTAATCTATTAGCTTGAACATGAGACTTTATTAAGCAAGCTTTATAGAGTTAATTTGAATTTTGCAATGGACCACCAGGAGTACGCTGGCTTTTCTGGGCTTAATAATAATAATAATAATAATAATAATAATAATTGTTCCCATGAAAGAAGGTGAAATTCATTTGTTTTATAGTATAACTGAATTATCATCATTTGAATTGTTCTCATTTCTGAGCATTGGTTTAGAAAGAGTGATTCCATTATTAATTTAAAGGAATGAAACTCCTAGAGTAATATTTCATCATCACTAAATAGTTAAAGAAAGATTTTTAGTTGCTGGTTCTCTTAATTCATACAATCTCATGAGTTACTACTGTTACACATAGGATCTGGACTACTACATACATTCATGAAGCTAGAAACATGAACCTCTGAAATAATGAGAAGGAACAGTTTGACAGAATAAGAATGCCTGCAGTGTTCCTGCCTGATGGACAGAAATAAGTGAAGATGATTAGAATATCTTAATAATTCCTAAGTTGAAAAGAAGCTGGAATTTCTAGGACTTAAGTAAGAAGGTAGTTATTTAAGAGCTGAGGAACATGTTAATAATAAAATGTAATGCTAAAACAACTCAAAATCAATGACTCAAAATATGGAGGTAAAGAAGCTTGAATAACCAAGAGAAATCAGTTTTATAGGCAGCTTCAGCTCGTCAGGGCTCATTTACAGCCAAGGTGCAGGGTAGGAGAGTGAAGAAAAAATCATGTAAACAAGAGGACTGGAGACTTGAAGTCAGGCGGATGTGGAGATGAATCCTGACCCTGCTGCTTTTCTTGCTTTGTGACTTCTGGCAAGGCACTTAAGTAATACAACATTTAAGTCCTCAACTGAAACTTAAAAAAAATGGTATTGAAGATAATATTAACACTTACTTTAACATTGTGAGGGTAATTCTGTCTGGCTAGCTACTTAGCCATCTATGTCTAGCAGTTTGCTGGGGCTGCCATAACAAAGTACCAGGGGGGTTTAAACAGCCAGAATGCACTGTGGCACAGTTTTGGAGGCTGGAAGTCTGAAATCACGGTGTCGGCAGGGTTGGTATTTCCGAGGCCCGTGAGGAAGAATCTGTTCCAGGCCTCTCTCCTAGCTTCCGGTGGTCTGTGGACAATCTCTGACATTCTTTGGCTTGTAAAAATGTTAACTGATCCTTGCTTTATCTTCACATGACATTTTGAGTGTATCTGTCTCTGTGTCCAAACTTTACCTTCTTATAAGGACACCAGTCACATTGGATTAGGGTCCATACTAATGACCTCATATTAACTTAGTATCTTTGCAACTCTATTTCCAAATAAAGCTACATTCTGAGGTAGTAGGTGGTAGTTAAGACTTGAATATATAAATTTGAGAGTATACAATTAAATGGTAGCAGGTATTATTAAAATATTTTGTAATTATGAAACTCAGTGGGTTCAAAAAGATATCATAAAATACAGGTCCTTTACTCTTAGGTTATTTTCACATTTCAGGAATACAGATGCTTCTTTAAAGGATCAGTACAGTAGAAGAATTTCTTCTCTAGCCTTAAAGATAAAATCATCAGGAGTACACAACAACAGTTCCTCATCTTTATTTTCTCCTTTGAGAAGCATTTTGAAATAACTAGAATTTGTGATGGTACCTGAATTTATACAACCTCATCAGTTATCTACTTTTCCTCACAGGACCCGGACTGTTGTATACATTCATGAAGCTAGACACCTCAACCTCTGTTAGAATGAGGAGGAAGAATAAGAATGCCTGCAGTTGGTTTCTACCTGGTGATCAGAACTAAGTGTGGAGGATGATTAGAATATCTTAATGATTTCTAGGTTGAAAAGAAGCTGGAACTTTCAGGACTTAGGTAAGAAGGTAGTTATTTAAGAGGTGAAGAAAGTGGTTATCACACTAATCACTCAATAAACCTTCTACACTAAAAATTTTTGAGACCACTGTTTACGTGCCAAAGTTATCTTGATTTCTCCTGTCTCTTGTACAACCCAGTGCTTCTACTTTGGTGGCAGGTTGAATTTCAATTACATCTCTCAGCTCTTTCCTTAGTTGTATCCCTTTATACACTTCAATGTTCCATGTATTCAGCTCAGAGTTCTTTGGGTGGTGAGAGGGAATTGATATAGTAATTTGCATAAAATATATATTTTATACATTGTTTAATATTTGGAGGCACATCTCTTAAGGGTTTGAGGTGTACTACTGCACCCCTGGCACAGCACTGGTGGGTGAATTTGTAGGTCACAGAAAGAAGATTATGTGTGCATGCACAGGAACAGAATCCCAAACATTGCACTGGATGTGTCATTCACTTTCTTTCTTTACCTTCCCTCCTTCCCCCCTCTCTCCTCTCCTCCCCTTCCTCCCTCCCTCCCTGCTTGCCTTCCCTCCCTTCCTTCTTTTCCTCCTTTCTATCATTCTTTCTTTTATTTTAACTGGCAAATTAAAAAAATGGACCCATATTCTAAAGGACAGACTGTTCTGGAGCTAAGGTAACATATATAGCCACTGGAAATGCTTTCAATTCATTCAGTTGATCAATAGCAATTCTTCCCAGTAAGCATACCTGTGAAAGCCAACAAAACTGTGATATACTTTGGAAGGTCAGCCAATCAGAACAACTCCACTTCAATATGAAAATGCTTCTGATGGCAACCAATCTACTAGTATATCGACTGAGCAACCAGTTTCCACACAGGTTCTCAGCCCACTTAAGCCTTTAAATCATTAACCATCCATGTGCTTAATGCTTCCCCCAAACCCTGGATAAGATCAGCAGTTTGCTCTACTCAAAGATGACTATACCCGACCTGTCTAGCTTTCTTTTAATATGCTAATGAATTCTGTCTTTTGATGTCAGATATTAATGGTGTTTTCATCATTTTTAATAGATTAAACAAGTGAATATATTAATAACCTGTCAGTCAACCAATGGTAGTTAATGGCATTGTTGAAATAATACAAAGGATCAGCTGTTAAGTTGGACTCAACAGAAATCAAAGACCTTACCTGATATTAGCTTTTTTAACAATTTCCAGGATGTAAGTAATCACGAGGCACAGGTGAAAAATGGAGGGATCCTCGATGGTGAATACCTGTATCTAGTTCCTGTCTCTCCTTAAAGACATGTTCTGCCTTAGGTTAACATGTGATGTCTCAAAGTAATGAACGTGGCTACACTATTTACACAGAAGAGAGCCTTTTCAGTCACGAAACATCTGCATTTTATACTCAGATAGTTACAATGCACACAGACGTTTTTCAGGAAACCATTATCCATAGAGTCTAGGTTTGTTTGCCATAAAAATTCCTAGACAAATGAACACTCCATAGTTAAAGATCCTTCCTTTAGCAAATAAAATTTAGTTTATGGGCATATCCTCCTATAATTCCACCACAAAGGGGAGAGATTGTTTGCCATTTAAAGAAAGTATAATTTACATTTTAAAATAACAATTAAATGGTAAAATGGAACATTTTTAACAGTTAAAGGATTTTTTGTTTATTGGTTTACTTTTCCTTAAGTTGTTATTATTAAATTAGTATTTAGAATTGCTCCAAGATAAAAATAAAATTATAGCAGGAGGGAACACTGAGACATTCTCTGCCCCGTGACCAAAATTTAAATTAGAGTTCATTGATAATGTTACAGCTAAAATGACTTAAAAGTAAGCCTAGATAGTGAATATAACACATGATTTTAAAAACTATTGTTTATTGACATGTTTGTAAAACACAAGTCTGCAGCCTCTGACCCTTCACCGTTCACCCCATTTACCATGGTCTGATCTCACAAGGGTAGCACAGCAGGAATCTCATCCACTGGTAAGAAAGTTACTCCCATTTATCTGATTAGATCACCCAAGACCAGGGAAGAAAGAAAAATGGATTCTCATGTCTCAAATGCCAAGTGCAGTTGATAAGTTTTCAAGATGGCTGCTTACATTTCTTTTCTCTAAGTACATGGCACTCCTCGCATCATTAGGTGGGGTCTAATTCTCACTTGTTTGTATGAATCTGGGATAGCACTTCTGTGAAGGTCATGAAAAACCTTATAGTTTCTCCCTGAGCCTCTTAGAGCACTTGCTCTTGGGATGCTTCTTTGGATAGCCCAGAATCCATGCTGTGAGAAGTACAAGTTACGTGAATAGCCCATGTGTAAGCAGGTATTCCAGGTGACAGTCTGCATGAGCCTGCTTAGGCTGCTGTAACAAAATACCATACACTGGGCAGCTTAAACAAAAGAAAGTGTTTGTTCACAGTTCTGGAAGCTAGAAATCCACGTTCAGTGTGCCAGCACTGTGAGGTTCTGGTGGAGGCCCTCTTTTTGGCCTGCAAACAGGCATCTTCTCCTTGTGTCCTCACATGGCAGAGAGAAAGAGTAAGTTATCTAGTAAGGCGCTAATACGATCAGACTAGGGCCCCACTCTCATGACCCCATCTACCTGTAATTACCTCCCCAAAGCCCCATGTCCAAATGCCATCAAATTAGAAACTAAGACTTCAACATTTGTATTTTAGGAGACACAAACACTCAGTCTATAACACAGCCCTAAATTACCTTCTACCTTATAGCCAGCATTAACTGCAAGTTATGTGAGTGAGCAGTCTTAGACACTGAGCCTAGTCTGACTTCAGGTGACGGCACCCCCACTGCTGTCTTATTACAACCTTGTAAGAGATTCCACGTTTGAACCACTCAGCCAACTGCAGTCAATGCACAGAACCATGAAAGATAATTAACGGTCATTTTGGACCACCGAGTCTTGGGCTGGCTTCTTCCACAGCAAAAGCTCATCCAAACAGAAATTAGCACCAGAAGTTGAAGTACTGTCATAACAAAATCTAGAAAGTGTGGCATTGTTTTGGGATAAGGAAGAGAGCAGAAGTTGTGAGTATTTGAAGGAAATTGTTAACAAAGAATGGAGACAGTGAGACTTGTAAGTAGACACTGGAGAAAGAATGCCTATATTATGTAGTAGCTGAAAGTTTGGCAAAACTGTTGTAATGTTGAAAAACTAAAATGTACCTTGTAAAATGGTAAATTTGGTTTAGGAGCTTTTCAGAATGTTGAAAGTGTCAAAGGGTTTTTCTTTCCAGTATACATCAAAAAAGGAAATCTTCAAGATTCAAGAAGAATTTAGAAACATGTATTGGAATTAAGAAATCTAAGTTTAAACCTAAAAATATTTATTTCCAAAGCATCCCAATAAGAAGATACTTCAACAAAGAAATGACCATTCTTTATTTCTGTTATCCTGTTCAAATTATTTTTCACTAATTTGCTAGTACTTTAAGCTTTTACTCACTTTTATCAAGCAAATATGAAGAAATTTTTATAATTTCTGACACCATGGCATTTATAATTAGAATGGAAGATCTCAAAAACATAATTGGAAGTGAAATAAGTGCTAATTTGGCATAAGGATTACCTTGCCAGGTCTGGATTATCCAAAAACTGCACATTCCAAAAAATGTTTTGGGCCTTGACTGCCTGATAAAATTGTCCTTGTTTACCTGGGACCTTGGACCATGCCAGCCAGTTTGAGCAGCAATGTGATTTACCGTGAGGGCCTTGAGCCACATGGTAACAATTTGACCACTGTAGGGGCTGAAGACGGAGAAACTGAGGTCAGCCATAGGGGTTCTCCAGGCCTACATGACCAATAAAATCTCTGGACATCAAGGTGTCCAGTTCTAGAGAGCTTCTCTGGCTGGTAACACTTCATGCATTTGTCATGCATTGTTGATGAGAGAATGAAGTGCTACCCAGGATGCTCAACTAGGAGAAGACCACTGGGAGCTGTAACTGGGCTCTTCTATACTCTGCCTTATATGTACCTTTTGTATTTCCTGATTGTAATCTTTTTGCTTTTATAGTAATAAACCATAACCATGAGCATAACAGCTTTCCCGAGTTCTGTGTTACTAGAGAAGCACTGACCCAGGGTGGTCTGGGGGATCCCCAACTACAGTTAGGGAGGCCACAGACCTGAAATAGACTGAGACAGGGAAGGTGTCAGAATTAGCTCCATGAAGAATTAGCCTAATCATTGAGTCTCAGGCAGTGTATGCTTTACCTGCAGGTTTGGATAAATGAATGAGCATATAAATGAGCTAGTCTATAAACAGGCTGAATCTTAAGAACAGTAAATAAAGTTTAAAAAGAGAAAATAGAGAGACCAGGCTGAAATTCTATTTAAATTAAAATAGAATTTTAGCCAGCACAACCAGCTTATGGATTATGATATAAAAATGTGCTTGATAAAGTTAATGCAGCATTAGCAATGGTTAATTATTACTTCTGCCCTTTGAAAACTCACAGACCTAGCACACATATGGTTAAATTTGGAGTCAAATGATCTAGTTTTGAGTAATTTAACAGTAAAATGTTGTTTTAAAAAGTCGCCAAAATTTTTTGAGCCTTAATTTCTCTAATTATACAATGAAAATAACAGTTCTTTTACCTCTCTCATAAAGTTGCCAAGAAAGTCAAAGTATGGTGACTATCATACAGAAAGGTGAGGGGGGGAGGTAGAAGAGGGTAAAGGGGGGGTAAATGGTGATGGAAGGAGAATTGGCTTTGGGTGGTGAACACACAATATGATAGACAGATGATGTATTAACAATTGTGCATTTGAAACCTACATATATTTTAATAAGCAATGTTATCCCAATAAATTCAATATAAATACAAAAAGAAAGTAAAAAATCAAAATATAATATTAGTAAAAATTAACTGAGTTATAGCATGGGATTCTACTATATGTTTGTCAATGCCATTACCATGATTTCCAAGTTTCTAATTCTCTTAATTACTTAACTATTACTATTGCTTCCACCACTACAACCACTATGCCATTATCACTATTAACTGCAAAACTTAAAACAAAAATGTCAAAGACATGTAGATAGTTGCTTTTGTAAAAATTACATTGAAAAAATAATATTCAGGGTTTTTTTTGCCTCAAAAATGAAGTTAGGAAAAATGATATACATTGGAGAAGCTAATAGTGTTAGCTATATTTCTTGAACAGGATGTATAGCCAACAATTATATCTTCTACTAGGTGCTATTAAATACATACATATATGTATGTATTTTTATATTCGACACAATCAATACTGAAAATACCATGAATGAAATTTTTTATTATTAGTCAAACCAGTCTTCAGCAAAAGATAAAATCTAAAAACAAGCTAATCAAGTACGTTATAGTTTATTTGTCTTAGGCAGTTGTAGAAAAAAACCCCAGATGCATCACAAGGAATAAAAATTATTCAAGGAATAGTGAAAAACAGGGATTATCTAAAAGGAGAAAAAAAATCACCTCGTTGCTCCTTAGACTTTAGTTTAGGATTTTATGCACTGTTAATTTATTCATTGAATTCCAGTTCTAAATGCTCTAGTGGAATCAAGACTGCTTTTCTCAAGGGGCAGGAAAAATGCCATAGGGTTTTCAAATCAGAATTCATGTTAATAAGTCTAAGAGCAAAGGCTTGTCTACTGAAACAGAATGATTAACTCTGCATGTATTTCTGTCTCTCACTTTTTTTATTTTTTTTTTTGGCATTAACACAAAATGTGTTTTGTTGACTCATGGTGTGCCATATTAGTTAAATTAAACATCAAACATCTGTCTAACTTTAAGATGCCAACATGAGTATGTTGGCAGTCTCAGTAAAACTTGAGCTGTTAAAGGCCCTCAATCAGTCAAAAGGATAGAGCTGCTGTAATGGCAAACTCAGCAAGCAATTACATCAAAGGATTTAAAATCTATTTCAGTAATGCCTTCTGGATAATGACATTGATCTCTGCACTCCCCTTGCAGATTTCCTGGGATTGCAAAGCAGGGTTCTGCATGGCTTCACATTCCGAAAAACACCATTCACCATTTCTTTTTAGGTAAACATAGTTCAGTTCTCTTGAACAGAACCACACAACTCTTTCTGACATAGCATAATAGACTTTTACTCATAAAGCCAAAATTCGTGCTATGTACACAATTCTTCCTTTGTCCTCTTCTGTCATACTAATTTTGCCACAGTGGGAGAAATAATGAAAGGGCTTTGTTATCTTTTACATTCATGCTTTCTCTCTTACTCTAAAATAAAAACTATAAATAAATAGATCAATCAATCAAATCAATCAATATATATTTTGCCCTTTCCCTTTGTATGTCGATCTTCAGTTTGCTTACCTTTAGGAGGTGGTATGTGTAAATGAAGTTACTGTAGATGAGAGTTCTAAGTTAAAGAAGTTTTCATTTTCTTCCTCCCTCCCTCCCTTTCACTCTCCTTCCCTCTCCCCCTACCGCTTTTTATTTTTTTGCAGGATGGGTGGTCGGGGAGAGATTTATTTAGTGACTTACATGAACTACCCATAGATCATTTAAGTGGACTTTAATGTTGGTCAGGTCTTTACTTTTTTTTTTTTAAGTGGTTGCTCTAGTGAAGGAACACGTAGATGTAAATTCCTGCTGAAATTCAGGTGCTTTAGGGCGTATGTGTAGGCAGTCAAAATCGTGTTGCAGTTTTCTGTTTTAAAATAAGCAAAAGCACAAGTTGAATTCTGTGAGAGACTACACATTTTGATGTCATATGAATAGCACTAATTTATTATTTATTTATTTGTTCTTTGAATCTAGCACCTACTCTTTGCCAGAATCCTCATTCTACCATTACCCAGTCTACAGTGGAATAAATCTTGTTAAATATCTTTGTATCATTTTTGTAAACATACTAAAAATGTATTTTCTTTCTTAATCATCTTGGCACCATATCCTATCAGCTGCCTACCCGTTCTCTCTTGCTTTTACCATCAGACAGTTTGAAAGAGTTCTCAAAAATATTCTTTCTCTTTCCCACCTCCAATTCATTCATCTCTCTTGACCCGAGCTGCTAGGAGAAAGATGATTAAGGGTGGTTAATCACCCATAATTAATCACCCTTAATCACCTGATGTCTTCCAGTTGCTAAGGAGGGAATAAAAACCGTATGTACTTGAGTATACTGGGGCATGTCAGGGATGTGTGGGCATTTAAACTTTTATTACCCTGCTACGGAGAATAGTAAGGACCAAGTCACCTTTCTCCCTAGTTCACCGAAAGGAAGGAGTGCCTGGATTCAACTAATGGGATTTGGACAAGACGGAGGGGTGAGAATATGGGGAAGGAAGAAATACGACCTTGTGCATACAGCTTTTTGGACTGATTCAGTGCACTGTTGTTGTTCCTACATCTGAATATTTAGTGGGAAATAAAATGTTACATGCTTGTACTTCTGGTTCCACTAAGTGCCAAAGTGAATTCTCCCAATTGGGAAGAACCGGATGTGGAAAAGTGCTAGTTCCCTTGGGCCTCTATAACTGTAATGACCTCCCTGAACTTCAAGTGTAGTTGGAGCTTCTAGCAAAAGAAACCAACCTTCACCTGGAGATGCCTTTTGGAGTATTGACTTGTTGCTTTCCTGATGAAGCCTAGGTATTACCATTTCTAGGCTTTGTTAAAATGAGTGTCTGAGTCATGAAGATCATGTAACTCCTGGTCTGATGACCATTTTGGGTGGTCGATTCAAAGACTTAAAATGTGGGAAGGGTCTAAATGGCCTTGCCTGTCAAACGGTGATGGCATATTCCAGAATGCAGTTAGCTGGCCTGGCTGCAGCCATCTCAGTTTTACATGAAAAAGTGGCAGCTATCCCTTCAGAGGAAACTATCCCCCACTTTGTTGTCTGAAGCAAAGCTTCTGTCTCAGGTTCACAGAGATTCTCAGATTCTCCTAAATGCCTAGGCCTGCTTCATGGTTTAGCTAGTCTGGAAGCAGATGGTGTCTTCTGGTTTGGGTAGCTATTCAACAACAGCACTGAGCATGCAGAATGAAAAATGGTCACGGCTATACTTAGTAGGCAGCACAGAAAGTCATTCTCACAGCTCCGGCTAATGCCCCCTTAGTAAACCTTGTTGTCTTTTACTGAACCTAGCTGTCTGGTCTGATGCTTGGAAAGCTATAGACTGATTGGTGGATAAAAGACAACCATTTGGGGCTCATGAATTGTGGAAACAAGTAATAATTGCCGATTAACTGGATTACTTGTGTAACTGTCATGCTAAGAGCCTGTGTTTGAAGAACACTGACTGGAATCAATTTGCTGGTTGAGCCTGCACCACCCAGGTTGTCAATATATCTGTAACTGTAATAGAAGGGGCACACGAAAGACTCCAAGTTTCTGATTCAGTCCTACATGCATACTTCTGACTCCTGCAGAAATTCGATCTGTTTTTCTCTCTCTCAGGGAGGCCATAAGGCACAGGATGTTGTCCCCATTCACTCTTGACAGTTTGACTACATGAATCTTTGACACTCCCCCACCTTGGTTATCAGTGGTTCATGACCACTGTTTAGGCATCTTTTAGCTAACAGTGTTGCCCTTCTGGTCCGATTCAGCTGACTCTGTACATATCACTGTGACTCTTGAAACTATCTGTGTCATGTTTACAGACGTAGTACCATTTGAAGTCCATAAATCTGGAAACATGGGATCATGGAGTTATTGTTTTAAGGACACTCAGGATTTATGGTTATTTATGGCAATCTGGCTATGAATAACCAAAGTATTCAATGGACCTTCCATACTCTCTATCATCTAATACTGTTAATTGTTGGAATCGCATCCTTAAAAATTGACCCAAAATTTTTCTAAGTCTAGTTCCTTTTTAATCAGGCAGTTTGGTCACTCAATGTGACATGTTCTCAAAAAAAGAATTACCTTTTTCTCAGACACTTCCTAGGCAATAATCAGAATAAAAGCAATCAGGTTAACTTGCCTTCTTCCCCGTCTTAGAGTTGATCATAACAGACATTCAAGTGAGTAAGGGAATGCCTCCAGTAAGTCATGTAGCCCTCAGATAACCACAGAGATCTCTTCAAAATGAGGTTACCTTTGGTGACTCAGAGGGGCTTCCCACAGGGCCAGCTGGCTTGTTCTTCATGTGTACTCTGTGTGCCATTTTCCCTAAAACAGGAGTTATCCAACTAGAAAAGTGGTATGCACATATAAAAGAAAAGGAGTAAAAAGTACATGATCTGGAAAACAGAAGAAACCATAGGATCAGTAAAGAAATAATCAAAGATAAAATCATAGATCTGGTTGGAAAAAAGCAACAATCTAAGTAATATCTGTAGAGCTAGCATCCATGAGGCTGGGGATAAGGAAATAACATTTTAAGCATAAGGAAATATAACTAGACATGGGGTGTTGGTATAATCACAGGTAACACTGATTAAACATGGACTCATGCAGTTATTGTTTTAGGGATACTAAAATATGTCCTGACTAGAGGTAGGCTTTGTGGGTCATTCGAGAAAGGGCTGACGTTTTGATTATGAAATAGGTTGGATTCTCTCATACTTCCTGAGGACTGGACGATACATGTGCTATTATTTTGGATAGAGCATTCATTGATTCTTTGTAATATGAAACAAGAGGGTTCTACACACTTTGGCAACATTATGATTGACACTTTATATATGAACTATTTCTAGATACAAATAAAAAAGACTCTGAGAAAGGATGTTTATCTAAAGAGTGATCTTAGATGTACTTTTGTCCTTGATTTGTGTAATTTAGTAGGTAGGTAACTATGTATCTCATTGAGTAGCATTTATTGATTTCATATTTAGTTTTCATCCTTAAAGCAATGATAAAAGGTAGCAAGAAAGACAGAGATTTATGGAAGGAAAGTCCATCCTTACCTATGTTTATATTTCTGGTAAATATCATGGTCACTGAGAATGAAATAGTTTGTTATCAAGAAAGCAAAAATAATTAATTTAAACAATTTTGTTAAAATAACTTCTTATCCCTAGGTTCAGTTCACTGCAAACTAGTGTAATGATGTCAAATATCGGTAACAATAAACAAATAAATATTATATATGCATGACTTTTCTTCATTGTCTGCCCTCTGACCTCTCAAAATAATAATAATAGAACTCATCATCCATACTGCATACCTAATTAAGAATTCATAGGAAAAGTGTTGATACAAAAGGATTGTGGTAACTAAAATTAAACTCCCTGCAAGTTAGACTAGTTAATAGAATGCTAACTGCTGACACAGTTTCAATTAGTGTATATTGTAGATTGCATAATGCTATTTCAAGCATGCAATATAAAAAATTACTGAGCTGAAAAAAATGAAAGATCATTTGAATTATGGTTAACATCACAATTTCCCATCTAATATTTATACCACATTTGCAATTTTATATTCATCCTCATTACCATGAAATGGCAGCAGCAAGAACAGAAATTAGCTTTGCTGTTTTCCTATAATATACCTTCCAAACCAGGTGAGAAAAGTTCAATTTCAGAATGGAATTAGAACTCCAATTCTTTATTGAAGATACAGATGTTCATACTATAAATTCATAATTTGTGAGTCTCGAAAGAATAGCAGTTGAGCTTCGTTCTATTATTTGTCTGAATTTTTCTTATAAGCACAAAGGGGTCAGGGATATTATTCCTAAATATAGTCTTGTGTGGCATGATGACATTCTGACCAATGACACATCACCTATGTGATGGTGTTCCCATAAGATTATAATAGACGTGAAAAACTCCTATCTCCTAGTGATGTTGTAGCCATTATAATGTCACAGCACAATGCCTTACTATGTTTTTCTGGTAATGCTGTGTACTGTGTTTAAGTTTACAGTAGTGTACGATAATGTCATAGGGCTTCACATTCACTCACTGCTCACACGGTGACTTACCAGAGCATCTTCCAGTCCTGCAAACTCTGTATATTGCAAGCACCCTCTAAAGGTATACAATTTTTATCTTTTATGCCATATTTCACTGTACTTTTTCTATGTTTAGAAATCATGCCACGGAGAGTCTGCCACAAAGATTGCATTTTCTCTTGTAATGGATACAGCCAAAAGATAATATTTATATTTGCATTGTTGACTAAAATGAGATGCCAAAAAATTTTGGGGTTTGAATGTTTATGTATTTTATTATATTACTTTTGATAATAGCCATAAAAGATGTACCTTTGAAAATGTACATTTATAAAGCTACAGCCTATGTGTTGTATGTATATGCTCTTATCAACAATTCTATTTATTTTTCTCTTTCTTTTGCAAATAATTTGCCCTGTATTTTTTCAGTATTCCATGTGTGCCTGATTATTATTTCCAGTCAAAGGATTTTTTTCAATATTAAAACCATCAGAGTCTAGTACAATATTGCCAGCACTCAAAAGCAAAGAAATTTTAAAAGATACAGTTATTACAAGACACCAGTAAACACACCTAGATATATTAAATCTCAGCACAATCACGCCCTGAGTCCATCCACATTGTTACCGATGGCCAGGTTTCATTTTTTCTCACATCTTCTTTATCTTTATATCTACATTTATATCTAGAGATGCTGGTAAGTCTGATATTTTTTCGGGCTATCTGGCAAGCTGGAAACCCAGGGAAGAGGTGATATTTCAGTCCTGAGTTCAATCCTTTTTCAAGGACCTCAGACCTTTCTCTTAAGGCCTTTAACTGACTGAATGAGGCCCACCCATATTATGCAAGATAATCTACTTTACTCAAAAATCTTTCTCCCAGATAATTTTGCTAATTGCTAGTGATTTGCACTCTAGAAAACTTCTTTGTCCTTAGCTCCAGCTTCCCTATACAATCTGTTTTTGCCTTGTATCAACTTTGTCAGAGTTCAGTGCCTTGCCTTAGTTTTCCTCAAAATTTTACAAAATTGAATTAGTGAATACAGTAGTCTTTACTAAACATACGGTAAGGATGACAAAGAGCAGAAGACATGCACAGCACATTCCGTAGCAAGCAATTTAAAATTTCCCGCTTAATAACTCTTCCTCTAAAAGTCCCTTGAGCTCATTGTCTATGAGGGACCTCAACTTTATCTCACCTTCCTTGTCATTCTCCTCTCTCTGCTGACAATATGTTAAAATATGTTCCCTTTGTTTTTTTATAGAACAATATAGCTCCTCCCAATTCCTGGCTGAGCCTGCACAACCGCTCTGATCTGGAGAGTGGGGGAAGCCTTTTTTGTAACATAACTCTACCTATTCTTCCAACAGTGTGAAGGAAAGCAGTTTCATTTTACAGAGCAATGTTTAATTTTGAATCAGACCTATGAATTCGTTCTCTGTGAAAGGTCTCTTGATTTCTCCCACCTACTGTCTAAATTTTTACCAAAATCCCTCAGCCCTATAAACACACAGTGGGACAAAAGTTGGTTTACTGTTATAAACACATGAGACACAGAGTTTATTCTTGTATTATTTATTAATTATTGTATTATTTTCCACAGGAACAACTGTAAACCTACTTTTGCCCCAGTCTGCACTTTTCTTTTAAGATTGTATACTTTTTTCTAATAAAACACTAAGTTCCAATTAAAAAAAGTCCAACCGATTTATTATAAAGTATATTTCTTTGTAAGTTGATTCATATGTGATAGATTAATGTGCTTTGTAGCCAGGTTGGCATTTAAAGCTTTTTCAAGTCTGCTTAATTGTGATATAATTTATACACAGTAAAGTTCACTTTTTTTTTACAGTAGCTGCACAATTGTATGATTTTTGTCAAATGAATATAATCAATGTAACTAACACAATAGTCAAGATGTGGAATATTTTTGTCACTTCAAAACATTTCCTTCTCTTCTAATTTCTAAAAGAATTTTCTATAATTGATATTTATTTGTTCTTTAATGTTCAATAGAATTCACTGGGGAAGCCATTTGGGCCTGGATTTTTTGATTAAATGAAGTCTCTTAAGTATGAATTCAACTTCCTGAATAGAAATCAGACTGTTTACTTATCTATTGCCTCTTTAGTTACCTTTGATAGTTTGTGTTTCTCAAGATTTGGGAATATTTGAAGCTAACATAAATGTTGATGACTGACTAATTTTGGGAAGGAGGAAGAGAAAGAATAAAAGAATGGCTTTAAAGTTTTGCACTTAACTGAGCAACAGCAAGTTGGTGGCAGAAGGTTACATTTTGAAGCTGTTAGGTTTGGAGTCCCTGTGGGAGATCAAGATTGAGGATGTTCAGGAAGCAATTGGATTGATGAGTTTGAAGCTTAAAGGGAAACTAAGCACTGAATTAACTAAGCGCATGAAGGGGTAAGTCACTTACATTCCCTAAGGAAACTGTAGGAGAGAAGAGCAGTGGCTGAAGGAGTGATAAGTGCGTAAGTGGATTCTGGACAGGTGGGGGGCTCCTATATGTCAACAGCACAGTAGCTAACACATAGTAGGTTCTTAATAAATCATTAGTATGTCAATCCCCGAGTTTGTGCAGACAGTTGTGTCAGGTCTGCAGCCCAATCCCGGGGGCAGGGCATCTCGGAACAACACCACTCACCGGGTCCCCGTGGGGTGACTGCAGTGCACCCCCAAGTCCACCTTTACTTTGCCAGCAGAAAGCACTATTCTTGCTCATGCCTCTCCTCACAGCCACCCTATCAGGTCGGTTTTAGCATATATCCCATTAGAGCTGAGATGTGGGACTCAGGCCCAGGGGCCAATGTCCCACATCGCCTCAAACAGGAATTACGAGGGTGGTAGTGATGGTGACCTGCACCTGCTGACGATGGAGAGAGTGGTTCCCATGTCCAGCAGGTCCAGCTGCCCTGTGAGGACCTGCTGCATCCCCTGCCAGACAACAGGGCCCAGGAGGCAAGGGTTCTCGCTGAGGAGTAGCCCTCAGAGTCTTTGTCACAGGAGCCCCACATGCTGGACAGAAAAGTGGGGACCCTTGCAAGAGCACTTTAGCACAGGAGGAGTCTAAAAAGTCCCTCAATCAAGGCATGCAGAAAGTTCTGCTGGAGCTTCTTCTGTGAGGATAAATCATTTCAGAGAAGTAGCAGAGCTTAAATCCACTGCCCCAGGTGAAAGAACTCACAACTTCCTTCAGGAAGCAGGTGGAGGGCATGGCTCATTCCTCACCCCTGGTGTGGCTCCACCCCCACAGAGCACTGGGCGGGGCCTCCAGCCAAGGTGGACCTCCTTCGGCCTGTTAGAATCCCCAGAAGGTAGTGTCAGCCCGCTCGATGCTAAGTCAGAGAAGCTGGAAACAGAGCAGTAAAAGGATAGACAGGATCCGTGTTCTAGGGGAAAATAGATAAGTATGAAAACTGTGATGTGTAAGGACACGTATCCCAGTTTGGGGAAGGGGAGAGAGAGAGGAGGCTTCAGTTATAGAAATTCATTTTTCTAATTAGTGGGATATACAATGCAGAAACAAACAAACAAGCAAAACCTTGGAAAGAGTCTTTGGTGTTCCTCCCCTAATGGTTGGCTTTAGGGCGTGCAGCACACCTGCTGGGCTGGTGTGGGCAAGGAGGGAGGAGAAGACCTGAAATAGTTTTGAAGATGTGAGTGCTAGCATTGGCTAAGGAAACAAATGATGTTAGCCCCACAGTTACTAGAACTTAGTAGGCATCCAATAAATACACATATAAGTATATATACCTAGAATTAATGAAGTAATGAGTACCTTTCAAACAGTATTGCAGTTGATCATTTGCTATAGACTCATCTGTACGAGTTTATCCAATCAGGCTGAGCCACTTCAGTAGACAGCAGGTCTGGAAAAAGCAGAGAGTTAGGGCTTTGCTAGGCAGGAATGATGAAAGGGAAATGGGGGAGGTTTTAGGGTTTTACTTAAAAAAATGAAGTCTATTTCGGAAAAGGAAGAAGTGATAGCAAAAAGTGGCTAATGAAAGGATTAAAGGATTGAAGGTCCTGGTGAGGTTGAGGAATTGGGATATGAAGGAGCTGGAAGGGCTAGAAGTAATAGAGTTTGAGATGTGACACTATTATTCAGAAGGCAGAGCTGTCTCCCATGGCCAAGGTCTGGGTTTTGGCCACAGCCATATTGGAATAAAGGTGAAGGAATCCAACATAAGAAGACCTCGGAATTGAGAAGTCAGTTTGTTGGATGGGTCATCAATAGGAAGGCAGCAGTGACCCAGATCTTTCTCCCTTCTTCAATATCTTTACCCTGCTCTCCAGCCCACCACTCTCTCTACCTTCCAGGGTCTCTACAAGTGATGACTTCCAGACTTGGGAGAAAATTTTAGTGCCTAAAGGGGAAGTATTGTGGTTTTGAACTCGAAGTCAAAAGTTGGGCTATTAGAGAACCATAAGGACATCTACTTTTGTTTTATTTTGTTACCCCTCATTCATTCAGTTTCTATTAATTGTGCTTCTAGTGCCCTCTGAGGAAACTAATCCCTGGCCAAAACGAGGATTCCACTGCCCTAGCCACAATGATTATTTTAGGGACAAGCACACAATCCAATTGGTGCCACCTGCAGGACTGTGGTGAAAAAGCACCATATTTTTCAGTGTACTTGAACCTGGCAGGATATAACTCCCGATTTGTAGTAGACATCCAGCCACCATCTGAAACCTGAGAATGAAGCCAGAAGAAAAGAGAGAGAGCCAAAGTATAGAGACAAAACTACATCTTGTTGCTATCCATTGAAGCCCTGCGTTAACATTGCTGCCCGAAGCTCACCCTGCTCCCAGACATTTCAGTAATGGGAGTCGACACTTTCCTTTATGACTGCTCACATACAAGAATGTTCCCAGTAGTTCCATCAGCTCTGCTCACCCAGTAAACATATGTTGACTCTTCTGTACCTCAGTAGGTATAAACAATACCTTCTTTGAAGAGTGGTGACGATTAAATTGGATAATGAATATAAAATCATAAATGCCTTCCACAGCACTGAGTAGCAGAAAAAGCATATTAAAATTTTCTCTTAAAGTAAATCTGGCTCTCAGCCACCATTTAATAGTGTATGAATAATTTAGTTATCATGGGAGTGCGTTTCCCTATTTGGCAGGAGGTGCACCATTAACAAATACTTAAGAAAGAGCCTTTATATTCAGTCCCCTACGGTTACCTTTAGGATGCTCCTCATCCAAGCCTAGCATGGTCCATTCAAAGGCAAATGACTCCACAGTCTCTATGCCAGGTATAGGCAATAACATCTTTTGCTGTGGACATTACAACTTTGGTATTGGATTTAGTTCTTTTTTTTTTTTTTTTTTAGCAAACACATTTGCCAAATCAAAGTTCCACTGCCTCTCTACCCAGTGGAGTGTCACTTATGAAACCCATTACAAAGCCCTATTTTTCAAGCCCCTGACAACACTATTACCTTGGGGCAAGTCCCCTTCTTTTCCACCTATTCTCCTGCTCTTTCTCTCATAAACACTGATATAAATAGCTATCCCAAAGAAAAACCTGGACAGGGTTGTGCAACAGGTGCTTAGCAAGTTCAGTTGAGGCCAGGAAGTACCAAAGCTATTAATAATCCCTGGGATGAGAAGCCCAGAAACTTCTACAGGAAAAAGGAAAGCAGAATAATTTTATCCTTCTGAGAGTAGACTCTGATAAGAGTAATGCACAGTAATTAATAGCTTGATAAATTATCCTGCTACAAAAATTATGTGGCACGGAGTAAATAGAACAGGAACACCTCCTCTAGTTTTAGTTCAGTCACACTCTCTGAAACGCTGCCATGCCCCCTAATATTGCATGAAAGTCAGCCCCTTCCCAGGGTCCCAGAATAGAAGAAACATACTCTTGGATTGGGATGAGGGATGTGAAGTCACCTTCATCAGGATCACAGGCAGCCTGTCAAACTGATGAACGAGCTATACCCTGAAGACAAGATCCTGGACATTGTTACCAATGTGGCTTGAAGGAAGGTGTTGTGATTACCCTCCCCAAAGATGTATTGTTGTGCCCTATAACATCCCTGCAGACAATTTCTTCGTGCTTAAGGATACATCTTGTGAACTCTTCTGCCACCAAATATTCTACAGTGCTCTGAGTAGTGTCAAAGGAGTGGAATCTAGTCCAGATGTGAAGGTTCGGAGTTGGTCTTACTGGTTTTGGAATGTTTTATTGTTTTATTTTCCTTTAGTAAGTCCCTAAAAGTTTTTATAGATTTTTTCTTTATTTATTTCTCTCTTCCTTTCTTTTTTTTTTGTGATAACAGTGTTTTAAAACTATAAAATGTTTTACAAATATGTTACCCTAGCAGGTGCAAAGAACCAGTAAGATGGGGTTGGATATGCAGTTTCACTCTTAACCTTCCTTTATGACCCTGACCACCTTTTAGAAGCCAAAGCTGGAAGTCAGTAAAAGCTTTAGTCTGCCTCTTACATTTTTTAAGATCAAGCTCCTGGAATACTGTAAACCTATATACTACACATCCAGTAATGACAAAAGCTATGGCACTTCTATTAAAAGATACCACAATATTTGAAAAGAATAAATATCTTTGGTTATGGGATAGAAAGACCATCAGCTTCAGAGAATATGTTAGCATCTCTAAGTAGACTGGTCATTTTGTGTGAAAGAAGGTTTGCTCTTAGAAATGGATGGGTCAACATTTTCTGGTTAATTAGAGACCACGCTTGAATGACAGAGACTAGAGCAGTGGTGAGACCAGCATGAGATACATGATATCTTTCACCCTGGCTATTAGGTTTGGCTGTGTACACAGGATCCCTGGTGGAAGTGGGATGCCTCAGGCACATTTGCACATTCATGAATTTTACAGTTTCTCAGTTATGTTTGTCGTAATCTCCAACCCTGCTTGTCTGCTTGTACAACTGTTGCTCTCCTAACCAGTTTGATAATTGCAGGATGTGGCACTGGTCAGTTTGCTTTGCTCAAGATAAGAGGGAACCCTGTAGTCCTGAAATACCCACCTACGTGCTCTCCCTTGGCTGAAATTTCTTGTGCCGGCTTTCCTCCTATGTAAGAATTTTACCCAGAAGCCTCAAGTTTTGTTTTATTTTATTTGTTGCCATCGTTGCTTATTAATTTATTTATAATAATCAAGGTGGTGACCATTAGTAACCCTACTGCCCATAAAGTCATCTCTGGTTTCAACAGAGTCTGGTCTGAGTTCAGAAGCTCTCAGTGACTCATTTTGCAGAATATCTTTCTACTCTTTGCTTGTGTTCCTAGGAAAAAGTCATTGTAAAAAGAGCCTCAGTTTTTCACAAGTTTGTTTTTTGGAAAACCTGTCCCTCAGTGACAGAAACCAGGGTCTCTGCTAATCTCTGGATCTGGTCATAGAAGCTGTTTCCTCTGAGGCAAAGTTCTAATCTCCTCCTTGATGCATGCCTTGGTTCTTCAAAGACCCTCATCAGCTGAGACTAACTTCTCTTCCTTGTTTTCCCTTCATGTGAAGCTTAAGGAATCTAGGTTGTAGATGGCCTAGACTGCTCCCTCTGTCCATACAGACACACAGCAGTGGGGGCACTGCATCTCCCTAGTAGGCACACTGTGGATGGGAATGCAAGACTTCAGGACAAGCTGACTCGGGGAAAGGAAACACAGTGGTACACAGCACTCAAGTGGCTCTCCCTCAGATTTGAGCTTTAGCTCACCAGCTAGCTCTGTAAGGCATAGTTTTATTCAGTCCTGGGCAACCAACATTCTTGCTGTTGAAGAGTATTTCTTATTCATGGGAGACTCTAGACTGTTCAGATTCCCATTTAGCTTCTGGGAGTTCCCCCGTGCACTTGTTCTTCAGGATGCCTCCAGATTGTGGTTTAGGGCACAAGAACTCCTTGGCCTTAACCTTCTACCAAGACTTTAGTACTGAAAGGAATTCCAAATATCATTACCAAAATTCTCTCCTTCAGGTGAAAACGGCATACACAATATGTTCTGTTTCTTTGGCAAGTTCTTTCTGGCAGGACTCTCTTGCTATCTGTTCTATGCCTCTGGAGCATTGCTGATCTCTCTTGGCACACACATTTCACTCTCAGCCCTTGGCTCATTTTCTACCATTACTTGTGCACATTCAGGTCTGGGCTGCCACCATTGGTCACCAATAAAGGCTCACTCTGCCAAGGTTTGTCCATGAAGCTGAGTGTGAAGGAATAAAGTTTCAGTCTGCGCCCTTTACTGGTGTGGGGAATTCGTAAGCTAGTTCTGGTTTGCTCTGAGTGCTGCAGAAATGTTGGCAGGCTTGTTTTCCAGGAGCTGATGTTAAGGTTCTCCTCCTTTCTGTCTAACTTTTAATCAAAATGTCTATTGGCCTCTCACATCATTTTTTTTCTTTTTAAGAAAAAAAATTTTTTTTTAGAATAGAAAAAAATAGAATGAAAATAGCTGGCTTTATTATATTGTGTCCACATAATGTCTTTTAGTTCTTATTTACACTGTTTAGAGCTTACTTAATTTTCTGGTCTAAACATGTGGTCAATTTTTAAACTGTGTGTTCCATAGGAACTTGAATTAGGTTGTAAGCTGGCATATTCTTAAACACAGCAGGCTTACATAATGTTCTTATTCAGATCCTGTTATAATTCTTTTTCCCAGTGTGGTTTGTCACAAATTGAGACTATTCAGTTAGTCTCTTATTATTACTTTTTACTGTTGATTTTCTTTTTATGTCCTATTGTTTCAGTTAAACATTTAATGTATTTGATATTCTATTATCTGGTACATAAATGTCCCACATTGATTTCTGTCTTCATTGTTTATGGTATCTGTGTTTATTTAGAAGTTATTTACCTCTGTCTCTTTATCTTTATGCCTTGATATATTATACTAACATGGGACATCTTTTTACATGTCACATAGGCTCTTTTTAAGACTTTTAGAAATTTTATTCTTTTTTTGAAAGTTGCATATCACTGGTAAATATTATGTAGAAATGTATACGTAACTCTATATTTAATTAGATTCAATGTAAATATCTTTGCATAGTAAATTTTTAATTATGGGGTTTTTATTTTGATTCACTCTTCATTTTGCTCTTTTATCTTTTAGCTTTTTATTATTTACATTTTTAATTCATGAAATTAATAGTGTCCATTAGTAATCATGAATTTTAACCTGAGAATAGTCTGATCTGTAACCATACGTGAATTTCAGTAGACTCAGAAAAATAAAGAAATTTTTATTTTGGTAAAAAAAGAAAAGTCCTGTGTGTTTAATGAGTTAATTCATTCAGTACATAAGTATTAAAGTGGAATGTGTTAATAAGGTACCTATGTATTGTATCTATTTACATCTATGTCTGTCTGTAGCTCAATCTCAGTTTCTAATCTATACCTTTGTTGAAATTTACCTTTTTTTTGTTCTTTGTGCATATATGTTTTCTTTGGTAATTTGACTGGGTAATTAAGACCTTCTGTAGTGTTCCAACTCTCTCCCTAACTGATTCATCATTTTTTGAATAACCAAAATGCGTGGTTTTGATTCTGCTGTAGTGTAATCTATAAAGGCAGCTGCTATCAGGGTTCAAGGAAAAAACCTTGGGAAGCATTCTTACTTTTCTACATTCTAAGACACTAAAAATTATTTCATAGGGTAATACTTATTGTTTCAATACAAATCATTTCACTTTTTAGTGTATTAATTTTTCAGGCATTAATAAGCTTTACAATTTGTAAATGAAATGCTGGCATGTTATCGAAAGAGAGAATGAGGTATACGATAAAAGTTTTCCTGATTTGAGCCCTGAATGTCCTTGAATATGTTTAGAGGTTGCAGAAGTATTCAGTTATTATAGCATGATCTTGTATGTTTCAAAGTCTGTGTTTATTTTGGAAACTTGTTATTTAGATGTTAGCGTAGGAGCTAACTGTAAGTCTGCAGTGAATAGTAACAATCTCCTTGATCTTTGTCTTTTTTTCTTTTGTTACTTTTACTTTATTCATCTTAATGACTTTGCCATTGCTCTAAAATGAATACAGTAAATAATAAATACTTATCACGGATATACATAGTATCAACTCTTAATGCATAGTAGATATGGAAACCTAGACTACTAAACTAAAAAAAAAAAATCTTTAGTTATTTCCCTTCCAATTTAGACAGGAAGCAACCAGGAACAGAGAATGATTTTACATAAAAATTAATGAGACACAAATAATCTATCTTTCTTTTCGCTGCTAAGACAAAATTTGCCATGGGATGTTGAGCAGAGTAGTTTGTAGAAAGATGTGAAGCCAAAATTTTCTTTTTAGTGTGGAATCTTTTAACATTTAAAACTAGATTTGTGTCCGTAGCTCTCATCTTACAGAACTGAAGGTTGAAGTCAAACAGGACAATTTGTGAAAATTTAACTGCTTTCAATGGCAATGTTTTGCATGCTTGGAAGTAATTAAATGACAATGTGTCAGAAGTATTTTAATTAATTTAGGCTCTAATTACTTAGAAAGTAAAAATAATCATTTGGCACAAGTCAGTTATATCATTCTTATTTGCAGATTATAAGTGGAACAAGAGAAAGGTTAGGAAACCATAGTCATAATAAAGATTCAACTGCAAAATCATTAATGTCTATATTTTATATGTTTAAATAGATAAAGATGATTACCCTATTAAAATACACACATATGTATTTAATAGCTATTTTTGTTGTTTATTGTATTCATTTCAGAGCAATAACAATGTTATTAAGATGAATAAAGTAAAAAAAACACAAAGCAAGACAAAGACAGGGGTCCAGGAGATCATGACATTCACCGTGGACTCAGAGTTAGCGTCTACACTAAATTTATAAATTTTATAATTTTAAGACAGAGATTTTAAGATTATACAGAACTTTCTATAATAATTGAATGCTTCAGACACCACAAAACATATTCAAGGACAGTTAGTGCTAAAACCAAAACAACTTTTATTTCACTTCCTTTATACATTTTGTACCTACTCTCTTTCAAAAACAGGTTAGAAGAGGAGGCCAGGGTGGAAGTAGTCTGAGTACTCAGCACAAAAGCTGCCCCATGCGAGTGAGGTTTACAGCAATTCTCAGGAGCAACTCGGGCCCCTACAGAGCTGTTTACTCATGACTTGAAAAGAGTGGCCTCTTTATTGTCACATTATGGAACATAGTCAAGAAACCATTGATAGTGACACTTGATTTATTATGATGCAGTCTGAACAGCTTTTACTCTTCCTTTGGAAAATTACATCTCTGTCCAAAATCATACTGCCTATCATTTTGGTGAAAACTCATTGAGATTTGGAGTTCATGCAAGCTCCCAGGGGAGGCAGAATTATCTGACCTTTTTTACTTACCTTAAAAGTTCAGAGAAAGAAAGTCAATCACACAATTGTGGAGTACATCCCTTCTAAATTTGCAGCCCCTCTGCAATTCTAGTTGTAACATGAAAACGCTAAAGCATCTTATCAGAATACTTCTCCCACTAGTGGAAAACCTGACATGTTGATGAGGATCTTAGCAATGCAAAAGAACAAGAGCCAACAATGTGTATTGCTAAAACCACACTTCAGAGTGCGCAGTGGTTCTTGAATTGACAGTACGATTGGTACTTGTCTTGCTCTGGCCCTAACATTTGGAGAGACCTGGGAAAACCAGCCACACTGTCAGCACATCCGTGGTTGTACAGTGCTGAAGCGTCCGCCGAGGTGATTGGCTTTCTTTCATCTGTAGAGGGCCTTGCTTTTCGTGTTAGTATTATGAATAAAATAAATGCTGTTCATCAATGACCAGCAGCTACAAAACAAAATTGTTCTGGCAATAATAGATTCCCTGGGCAAAATAATGTGAAGGGCTTTTCTTTGATACAGATCAGTTTATTCATGTAAATGTGTTCTCGTTTGAAAAGTACTCCAATGTGTTGAGTTGAGGGCAAACATGATACAGTTGGTGGTTGTTGGGCCTTCACATCACGAAACGGGGCTGGGTTCATAGATCGCCCCATTGAAGTAACAAAAATGTCAGATAATTTGCAGCTAATTTTAAATAAATAATATGAGTGGAACTATATTCAACTATTTTGTACATTTTCACCTGTTTAGAAAATGTAAGAAAAGCAGTTTCAAGCGTTTTGTGTCTAGGTACTGAAGGGCATTTTCTGCTATCTTTCGGTTTCAGGGTTATCAAGCAACCATGCTGTATTTTATACGAGTTTGGTTTTTCACATACATAGTATAGTCTGGTTGTTTGGCACAGACATGCTGTCCAGTTTGGGTCCAGAGTCCTTTGGAGACAGGAATATAACTCTTCACTTTGATTAAATTGAATACAGTAGCAAATGACTGACTTAAATATTTTTCTAGCCCTGTATTAAGAACTGTGAAATATGCAAACATTAATGAGATATATTACTTTTGATTTCATAGTCCTACATCACATTTGCCTTCAAGAACCTTCACTCTCTCCTCTGCTAGCCTAAATACAAATAAAATTATAGTATAATTATAATTGCAACTTAAATTTTAGGGATAGATTGTGTTTGCATATTTTTCAAATGCCCATTAACTTTGTTCTTGGTTTGATTAGGTCATTTACAGTTCATCAATATGGTAAATCAAGGGAAGCCTATGAATCCAGCTTTCTTTAGACCAGAGATTGGCAAAAAAATTGTTTCCAAGGCCAAGTAATACATATTTTAGTACCTCTGAGTCCTATGGTCACAGTCACAACTACTCATCCCTGACAAAGTGCAGAAGGAGTGTAGACAATCTGTAAACAAGTGAGTATGACTGTTAAAAAAAAAAGCAAAACAAAAAACCAAGCAACTCTATTTACAAAAATTGGTGGTAGGCAGATTTGGCCAGTGGTGGTAGCTTTGCTAAGTTCTTGCTATGGATTTATGCTCTCCAGAAGGTACCCTTTAGATACAAGGCTGTCCATATTTAAGTTAAATATAATTCAATAGCATTGAACATTCAGTTCTCAGTCATCCTACCCACGTTTTACATGCTCAGTAGTCACATGCACCCAGTGAGTTCAACATTGGGCAATGCATTAGGACGTTTCCATCACACAGAACTTTCTATTAGCTCTGTGGTCTAGAACAACTTCGTGGGGATCACTGGGCAAGCTGTATGCTATGCACTGGGTGCCTAAACTAATTCTGACCTCAGTGGAAAATATCCACAGTCTCAGTTGACCATAATGTAGGGTCTCAAATTAAAGTTGCCACCACAAACTCAGTATTTAGGAAATAAATTCTAAATAAATGTATAGTCTTAAAATAATGATCTTTTTATACCTCACGCTATGTGCCTTGATGTTTGCCTTAGCTCTTAAGCCAAAATGAAAGTCTTAATGGCAGTGAAATCTTTTTATTGTGCTTGATCAGACATTACTTTTAGCTCTTCTAAGGCTTTCTTCAGAGACTACGCTATGTCATACCCCTGACTAGCATTAAAGATCCTGATTAAAAATGATATTTGCTTGAATTGGAATATTATTGCATCCCTGCCTTTGATTGTCATGACTCATCTTCTGGATTGGGCTCCTTTTCACTGTTTTTTTGCCTAAACCATGTCAGAGTAATGAAACTTCTTGCTGGTTCCAAGGAAACATGCCAGAATTTAGACATCCAAATGAACGCTGCCTATGCCAAAATAGTCAGCTTGGAAGTTTTGCACTTATTCCAATGATGCTGCCATTACCTTTAACATTTTGGAATTAGTCTGTGAGAATAGCCTTCGCAGCTTGAACAACTTAGAATTTAGAAAGCGTTTGTTCAGCATTTGCTATATGTGTTACACTGGGAGATTGCATAGGATGTTCGGACGTGAGAAAGAAGCAGTTTGTATCTTAATGAGCCTGTGGAATAAGACTAATGTACATGTGCTACCCACTGTCTGCAGTGGAGGCTGTCAGTTTCATCAACAGTGAAAAGTAACTCAAAGTTATCTGTTCCACTGGAAGAACATATACTTTGGTTTTAAAATACGAAGTTTGACTACAATATCAGTGCTTTTTAGTCTTTGAAAATAATTCCAAAAATATTCCGTGGTGTGACAGATGCACCACAGACATACAGATACAGGCGTTCCAAGTAACCAGCTTGAAAGACATGTCCAAGTCACGTGTATAATTTCTACATGCTTGTATTGAGATGTTCCATTGTGTTATAACTGTGAATATATGAATACTGGCTCTAATGTATAAAACAGAAAATTATCACCTTGTTATTTTCTAAACATTGGTGTGTGTCAACCGGCAGTATTGCTTTTAAAATTGTTTTTGTACAAGTTAAATAATTTTTAAAAGATAAATTGTTACTGATATGATTGATTGAAAAGTATAAGAAAAGACAGTATTCACACATGCATGCACCGACAGAAAGAGCGAGAGACAGACAAGGGAATAAATAACTTCAAGGTCTTCCTAAAGTACTCCTTTATTCGTTGTGTTCCAGATAGATTAAAATTAACTGTTTTAAAAATAGCTATTGCTGGCCTCCACACATGGTGTTAACAGAATTTGCTTATATTGTGCAAAAGAACCTGTTTTATGCAACTCTATTTCTAAAAAAATAATGGAATCTTCACTCCAAAATTAAGGCACAGGGAAAGAGAGGCAAATGCTGAGGTGTGAAGAACAATGTCGTGGCTGAGAAATACAAGACTAAGTCATAATGAGGAGCAGTGTCCCACTCAGACACCCATATTTCATATGTTTAAGGTTTCTTGTTTTACTATATAACTACTTTAATATTGCATTATCATACCCAGTGCTGCTAATGGTGTGGTGAAATTAGCACTTTCACACAGATATTGCCTAACTCAACTTGCACTTGCTCCAAACTGGGAAAGGGATATATATATTATCATGTTTATCTTTAGAATTCTCATCCTACATTCTTTTCTGTCCCCGTGTCTGGTCTTGTAATAGCACCTACAAGAGTGATAAAGCATTCCCAGTCAATATTGTTTTTACATGACACTTTTCAGGAAGCGTGCTGCTTGTCTTTCAGGATCTATGGAAGTCCCATTTACTTTTTACTTAACTTCCAGTGATTTTAGAGCTTCCATTTGCTTTTGCAGAATCTTAGTTCCCTGGGTAATCTCCCCTACTTCTAAAAGAAAGTAAGAGAGTAATATTTTATTTTAATTAAAATATGCATATGTTTGGACCCACTTAAATATTAAGTAGCTGTAAGTTGAAAGCTGTGAGATAATTGCTTTCTTTTATACTTCCTAACTTATTTGAATTATTATATGTTTATGAATAAGTTATTACAATAAAACTCAATAAACAATGACTCATAGAAAGTGATTAATTTAAATCTTATTAATCATAATTTATGTTAGACACATTCCTTAATTAAGATGGGCTATGATGCAGACTGGGAAATGTTTCACTTTCTGTTATTACCACAACTATGTAAGGGCAACAGTGAGCATTTGCAATTTTTGCCTTCCAGCTTTAAAGTTATGATAAGCACAGGATGTAAGTAGTATTTTGGTATTAATGTATGACGATGATTTAATTATGGGATTTTATTACCAGAACTCATAATTAGTGATAAATATACCACATTTTCTTTCACCTCCCTCCTTTTTTTTCGCAGAAAATAAGCTTTACAGATTATAGAAAACCAACCGATTAATAGAGCTATGGTTCTTAATATGAAATGCCTAGTCACTCTTCAAAAATCTCCCCTTTTCAATTTTCTTTAAATTCTTTTAATTAAATCAAGAAGGAAACCGCGGTGGGTATAGTCATGCCTCATAGCCCTGATTGCTAAGCACAGCTTGTTGAATCTGCTTAGTAACTTTTTGCAGCTCAAACCCAAACCCGGTGACTCCAACTTCCTGAATCAGAATTCTTATAAAGGGTCATATTAAATTCAGAGTGAATACAAAAAGTGTGCAAATACACTAAGAACTCCTTAGTTACATTATTTGATTGAAAGTAGTTGCTGTTAAGAAAGAACAAAAAGAGAAAACTTACATGTAAATTTTTATTTATTGATTTGAAATATAAGTTGATTTCTACTTAATTTTGCTTATGGGTATTGCTAATTTTAAGTAAAAAATATTTTTAAGAAAACTTTTTTTTTTTAAACATGATTCTTTTTTTAAAATATTTTATTTATTTATTTTTTTTTTTAGAGAGGGAAGGGAGAGGGAGAGAGAGAGAAACATCAATGTGCGATTGCTGGGGGACATGGCCTGCAACCTAGGCATGTGCCCTGACTGGGAATCGAACCTGCGATGCCTGGTTTGCAGCCCGCGCTCAATCCACTGAGCTATGCCAGCCAGGGCTAAGAAAGCTTTTTAAACAGTATACTATAACTGACTAAATTTTACTAAACATTTAACTTAGAGTGATCCAGTTGACACCTTCTAGTTAGTTAAAATATATATTTCACTTCTCACAATATTGAGCATCACCTTGTTAAACAAGAATATAAGGTAATTCAAGACACATTCAAAGCCTGGAACAGTATTTACAGTGCTTTCTGAAGACACTCATGGAGAAAGAATCAGTGACACAATTACCCTGTTATTCATCATATCTTTGGCAGTGCACAGGGATCTAAATTGTCCACTCACAAGATTTCAGGAGAGAAAGTCAAGTCTTTTTGCTAAGAATCTACAAGCTGCATGACTGGGTAAGCCCCAGCCCTTACCCCATCATGGTGAGGGACTGATGTTCAAGCTTTGTGGTAGCAGGATGGGCCAGGCTGATTCTCTGCTTCAGCATTCTAACAATACTGATGGCCGCAACATTTATCTGTAACTCGTCTCCATGGAGTTTGCAAGAGGACACTCTTCTCGGATCATTCTCGGAAAAGCGAATACGTCTGTCATGTGCTAGTAAGAGCATAGTAATTGTTAGCAAGCCTCAGAAATAGTAATAAACAGATTTCAACAGATAGAAGGTTTTTCTTTATCAGAGATTTCAGAGAAATTACCAACAGGTAAAAATATATCCTTGATTCTTTGCTCTGCTCTTCACCATATTCTATTCTCTATTCCCAGCCTTGAAAGGCATCCAATGCCTCCCATAGATAACACTGTCCTTAACACATGCTGCAGCACAGATGATATCCACTCAAAACCCATTTTCATTCCTAAATAAGATTTATATAATTTCTGAACAATTCTTCGAGAAATAAGTATGTGCCAGGAACACTGCTAGACACAAGGGAGAGGAAGATAATAAGACATGGCCTCTTTATTCAAAGGGCTTACATTTTTTGGAAGAAACATACATGGTTACAGAACACCAGTTTTAGGCAATCTGAAGAGAAGATTGGAACAATTCACATGATGATGTAAGTCAGTCTACTATGTTTGGCTTAAGTTATCTAGGGTATTTATAGATTGAGAAAGTATGTTAATTCAAATTAATTTTTGTTGGATAAACAATTAGATGTTAAAATCTGAGTGAATTTTTAAATAGTGCATTATAATTCAGTCACTTTTTCAAAAATCCATTTCCTCCTAATCATACCAATTGTAATGCTTGAAGGCCAATTTAACATGTACCCAAAAAGTTAATTGGTAAGAAGCAAAGTGTCTTCATTTAAAGGCTAGGAATTCTAATACATTAAAATATCCAGGCCATGGGCAGTCTTTTTGCAATGATTACTGACGATATATAATTCACAGTATAATGTCTTCTTTTTTTTAAAAAAAGTTTATTTATTTATTTTTAGAGAGGGAAGGGAGGGATGGAGAAAGAGAGAGAGAAACGTCAATGTGTGGTTGCTGGGGGCCACGGCCTGCAACCTAGGTATGTGCCCTGATTGGGAATCGAACCTGTGATCTCTGGTTCACAGCCTGTGCTCAATCCACTGAGCTACACCAGCCAGGGCATGTAATGTCTTCTTTAATACAGATTCTTAGGTACATTTTCATACAGATGTTGCCTAAATAAACCTGTCCTTGATTCAAATCAGAAAATAGTTATGTAAATAACCATATTTATTTTTAGGATTCTTATTCTACATTCTTCTGTCCATCCAAATGTCCAAGCTGGTAACATGACTAATGTGAGTAGAAGAGGATTCCTCCCTCAAATTTCTGGTTACATGGTATCTTAAGGAAATGACGTGTATTATGGGCGACTCTGAACAAACCCATTTACTTAAATTCTGGTGACTTTAGTGCCTCTACCAGCTCAGGCAGGATCAGGTCCCATTCACTCCTTTCCAATATTTATGAGTCTCCAGGGTTCTCCAAAGGGGTCATCCAGGTCCCTATAGGATGTTCCTTGTCTGCTGGGCTTCCCTTCTCTTCCACATGGTTTAGTACATAGAGAACAAGGGTGACATTTTTTGACAGGGGAATGGGCTATTTGTCACAGATACCAATAAAGACAGACTATGATTACAAGGTGAATTTAAAACAGAAATCATAATGCTGCCAGAGTCGTGACCTCCCTACCGCCCCTGGGTGTGGTGAACAGGCTCATACTATAAACAGAATGCCCTACCTCTCAAGACAGGTTTCAACCTTTCCCATTCAAAAACATTTTTTTTTTTTACTTTCTTGTTGCATTTTCAAGGTGTAAATTTTTTAAAGAAATAATGAAAATTTTATCGGATCTCACAAGGTTAAATGATTTGCCCAAGGATACTTAGCCAGTGCGCGCAAAATCTGGCTTAAATCCAGTTCCTTCTTTGGGAGTTCTGTGCACCTTCCACGTAGTATCGTTGAAACATTTATGAGTTCTTATGAACTGAGAGTTCAATTATGATAATCACAGTTATTATTAAGTTCTAGTAGGTACAATTTGTCTCTGACTCAAAAATTTATGATTCAAGAGTCATTAGTCTTAGGTTGCTCTTATTTTTATCTAAAATTGTTACAAGAAAATATTTAGTTTTATACTTTTTAATAGTTTGATATAAAAGCATGTTTTACAACTACTATCTACATGTTCCCCTTTAAAAGGTGTTTATTTTAGAAAATCTAACACGGCATTATGTCTGCCAATGCACACAGTCTAATAACTGAGTAGTTAATATGGTTAAGAATGACTTGCAAAGTTTCTTTTTGTTAGAACAGAGGTAGAGACTATTTAGTTTCTATTATAAATTAGCCCTTCACTTTTCAGTTGTTAGAATTAACTTTTAATTGTTTTAGTTTCCTTAAAAAAAATCCAACATGTTCTATATGGAGGTTTAATGGACTTACTAATGAGATATTGACTGCTATTTCTTTAATCCATCTTCTGGTGGTAAGGTATTGATTACTGTTCATTGAATAATTCTCAGATTGTTCCACATCTACCTAAAATTACTTCTATGATGATCTCATAAAACTTTCATTTTCAATTATCTGTAATAGTACTCAAGAGAAAATAAAGAATGATTCTATTTAAAAAAATAGAAAATGGCAACACACAAAGACAGAGTGAATATCTGTTAGGGATGATATTTACTTCAGGGTTGTTCAGTGATTTCCATTGTTAGAGTATGTTCCCTGGAATCACAGAAGGAAAATTCTGTGGATAGGAAATATTAGTAGCATCAAATGGAATACATTATTCAGATCTGATCTGAATAACAACCTAACAAAAGTTGTCTCCTAACATTGTGGCCATTTGACTTTAACAAGCTGTATTCTTCCTCTGTGGTCAGTGATGTACTGATGATGATTCCCATGGCTATGATATCTTCAACTGTATCTTTATGTCAGAATCTTTTGCCACAAAGGCATCTGTCTCATTTACCTAAGCGGAGCTGCTGAAAACACACAGCTTGTAGTTTTCAGCTTCATTTAATTACATTGTTATGCATTTTTAGAAAAGAAGAAAAGCTAAACCTCATTGATTGATTTTTTCCTCTTTTATTGCTGACACGGCTTTTGGCCTTTGATACAAGTGTGAATAATAACAACCATGATCAAAGTGATTGCTAAAACTATGGGGAACATTTTTGTTTGTTTATTTAACTTTTGAAGGAAGGTTTTAAAAAAGTATTATATCGTAACTTTTTTTTATCCCAATGAATCCTTAATTTCAAAGAATTCGTGATGAAGCCAAGAGATCAAATTCTTCCCAAATTTCACTATTCACTGAAGGAGATTATTTTATGATGATTTTCCTTTGTACAAGTTACCTTCTCCAAAATTATCATAGGATATAAAATGGGAATGAGGGGCTCTACTGTGATGGGATTAAATTCCAAAATTAAAAGAAGAGGTATTTCCGCTTGATTCTTTCTTAGAGTTTGTTCTTTTGCATTATCAGTCTGTTCTTGCGTGTTGTCTGCTTTTCCCATTAGAGTCATCCGCATATTATTGATCGTTAACTTAAATTCAGTTCTCTGATAATGTCAACATGTTTCCGAGTCCAGTTCTAGTACTTGTTTCTTCAGACTGCGTTTTTTCTTGTGTTTTGGCACAATTTGTAGTATTTTGTTGAAAGCTAGACAAGTATCAGCCCGCAGGAACTGAGGTAAATAGGTTTTTAGAGTGAGGATTTTTGTTAATCGGGCCAGGTGTGAGCTCTGTTTAGTGCTTACCAAAGATAGAAGGGGCTTCGTATTCCCCTAGTATCTTTATCTATGTCTCCTCTCTTGATTTGGTCCTCCAAAGTACTGGATTAATGTATGAAGGACAGAGAATGCTGTATAATTTCCCAATTAATTCTCAGTGCTTTTGTAGCTTTAGTGCCCCTATGTGCTGGGGCTCCGCATGACCTTTATAAGTATTTCTTTAGCAGTGTAGGTTTCTCACTCACCGCCCACCTCCCCCACCCCCGTCAACTACTTTCTGCTCTTTTCTCTGGCTACAGTGTCCCCAGTGTATTTCCTTGAAGTTCTGACCTTTTGTGAACACTTATCTGAGACAGGAAGTCTAGAGGGTGGTTTGAGGGGGAGGAATGCCCTTTCCCTCAAATGGGATAAAGTTCTAACAGAATCTTTTCCCTTGGAATATAGGCTTTTGTTATGAAGAAGACTTGGAGCATATTTCATAATGAGTACTTTTCTCCTTTCTATGTGAGAGCCATTAGATCTTTCTCAGGTCTTCACTGTGAGAACCCAGTGAAGTTCCTGGAGTAAAATCTGCAAAAAGTGTGGGGCACCCAGGAATTTCTTACCCTCTTGCTTCCAGCAATACTTCAAAGCGATCATTTATGAATTCCCATCATTTTATGGCTCTATTGGCTTCTTCTCCAGTTCAGCAGATTTTGGCTGTGTCTGGATTAGTTTGTCTTCCCTGACTCATACAATTAATTTATTGGGTCCAATAGAACAATTTACTTCCAGTTTATTCAGCTTTTTCTTGTTGTAAGAATGGGCATGAAGATGTCCAAGCTCTTTACATATCAGCACTGAAATGGAAGTCCTCTTTTCTAGTACAGTTTTAATTTGCATTTTTTTTTTCAGTGTGTATGGGTTTAAACAACTTGGTCTCCGAGTTTAAGGGCATTTTGTGTTTTATTCCCTTTCAGTTCTTTGTTCATATATTATTTCACTTTGAGTTTTCTCTTTAAAAAAAGAAAGATTTTATTTGTTTACTTTTAGACAGAAGGGAAGGGTGGGAGAAATAGTGGGAAAGAAACATCAATATGTGGTTGCCTCTCGTGCACCCTCTACTGGGAACCTGGCCTGCATCCCAGGCATGTGCCCTGACTGGGAGTCAAACCAGTGACCCCTTGGTTTGCAGGCGGGCACTCAATCCAGTGAGCCATACCAGCCAGGACTCACTTTGAGTTTTCTATTGCTCTATAAAACCAATTTCCCAAATTAGTGACTTAAACCAACACTGTGTCATTTGTCTTATGTTTTTGTGGTTAACTCAGCTCAGCTCAGCAGTTCTGTTAGGTATTTTAAGTGGTTGCAGACAGATGGCAGTGAGGAAGCTAGAGCTAGAATCATCTGAAGACTTGATTGGGTTGGATGGCCTGCACGGTTCATTCATATTTCTGGTAGCTTGGTACATATATTAATTTTCTATTGTTCCCATCACAAATTAACACAAACTTAGCGGCTTCAACAAAAACAATTTTGTTAATTTATAGTTCTGTAGGTCAGAAGTTTGATATGGGTCCCACCAGGCAAAAACTAAGTTGTTGGCAGAATCCAGCCCTTAAAGGATTCAGAATTTTACTTCAGCTGTGGAATTAAGGTTCCTGCTTCACTGCTGACTTTGGGTGAGGGCCAGCCACAGATCCATAGGCTGCTCACCATCTTTGGCTCATAGTCTCTTTCTTCCATCTTTGAAGCCAGCAAGAATAGATTGGGTCCCTCTCACTGGTGCACCTACACCCTCTTTCTTAACTCCTTATTCTACCTATTCTTTTATTATTCGTTGCATTTCTATGACTCACTTTTCTGCCTTCCTTTTCGACTTGTGAGGGCCTATTGATGACATGGTGCTAGTTGAGATAACATAGAATAATTTTCCCATTTAGTTAAACCTACAAAGTCCCTTTGTCATGTAAAGTGACATATTAATAAATTCTTGGGATTAGAAGATCACATTTTTGGGAGGGGATTGTTCTGCCCACCATAGTAGTTCTTGTCTTCTCTTTCTGCACATTGCATTTCATTTTCCAGGGCTGCTCTACTTGGTTTGTCCTTCTCCAGTTAGGGTAGCCTCACTGCTGTCACACTTTGTATATGGTAGTTTCCTCTCAGTAAGGAATTCCCCAAGAACCAGGGTTCTAAAGAAGCAGAAAATAGAAGTAGAAGCTGCCGGGCTATTTAAAAATATACCAGGACAGTGCACAGCATAGAATGTCTTCTATCATACTACATATTACTCAAAGCATCCATAGGATCTATTCGGATTTAAGAAAATGAATACAAAAATCAGCAACAACTCTTGTGTGGGGAGTTAATTTGCAGACAAGCACATGGGGTGGAAATGTAGTAAGACACAGTTCTCATTTTTCTATTGTTGTGTAAAATTTAAGCCAACACTTAGAAACTCCACAATTGCTTTCATGATTTTACAGATGCAGTTTTTTCTTGGGTTCTTTCAGGGAGTCATATTTAGATGGTACTGGGACTTCAGTAATCTGAATTCTCAGCTAATTTCAGACATCAGAGATAGTACACTCACATGGCTGAGAGTTGGTGCTGATTGTTTGCTAGAAGGTGAGCTCACCGCTCCTCACTGGTGCACCTACACTTGGCTGGCCCATGTGGTTTGGGTTTCTTATGACAAGCCACCTGGAGTCTAAGAAGGAGCATCCTGCGAGTGAGTGTTCCAAGGGACCCAAGTGAAAACTATGACTTTTTATGGCTTTGTCTTAGATGTCCCAGAATGTCATTTCATCTGTCCTCTATTTGTTGTCATTAGGTCAGCCTAGATTCAAGAGGAGGAAAATTAAGCCTCTTGATGGGGGAATGGAAGCACATATGGGATAGGAGTTTTTATTATAGCCATGTTTGAAAATACAATCTACTGTGTATATATTGATCATTTTTCTGTTTGTTTATTGGATTTATCTATTTGCTTTGTAAGAACATTTTTTGGTATTGTTCTGGTTATCTATTGCTTCATAAACCATCTCAAAAACTCAATGACAAAGCAATAATTTATTATTATCTTTTATGATTTGGCAACCATCAAATGGTGTGTTCAGCTGGGTGGTTTTGCTTGATGTTTCTCATATGTTGACAAATAGAACTGGTACTAGAGTCATGTGGACGTGTCTTTATTTACATATGCAGCTGTGGGCTGGCCAAGCATCTCTCCATGCAGTCTCCCAATATGGCCAGCTTGGACTTTCTCATAGCATTGACGGCAACAGGGTACAAAATTATCAAGGCAGACACTGGGGATCCATTTAAAGGAAGGCCTCCACTAGACATAGCATCAGTTTTGCTTAACTTTAGTGTCAGAGCAGTCACTGGTAAGTCTAGAATCAAAGGGAGGGAATAGGCTGGAAAGAGGAGTGTTAACAAATTGACACTCATTCTTAAATGTCATTCACATAAAGAAAGCTCGTCCTTTCCCTATTATATGAGTTGCAAGTGATTTTCTCAATTCATTTTTATCCTGGTGCTTTTGTATTAAACAAATTTTAAGAATTTATTTTCAGGTTTAAATTATATCTTTATTGTTCTTTGTTATGCATTCAAAAATGCTTTCCCCATCTTGAAATTACTTTTTAAATTTGTTGCTCTATATTTTTTGCTTGTGTGTTAAAATATTTGAACTACATGTAATTTACTTTTATTTAATGTTTATTTTATCAATCTATTTTTTCTTGCTGGCTACTCTGTGCTTTCAATACCACTACAAATAATTTATCTTCATCCCATTAGTTTTGAGCCCTTATCATATACTAAGTTACCTTAAATCTATTTCATGTGGGACATTTTCATTGGTTCTTTTGACCTGTTTTTTTTAAGTAAAAATGGTTTTTTGTATTTGTGGTTTTATATCATCTGGAAGATGAATATATTATCATATCTCAATTCAGTTCATCATCAAAATTCTTAGAAATTCTTCATTTTTACATTTTTCCCTTAGAATATCAGAATTAGCTTGTCTGGTTGAAAAATAAACCTGCTTTATTTCAGAGAAAATTTTTACATTTTTGTGACGTTGATATGCAAGGAGACAGTACGACCTCTGGTTACTTCTCTGGTCCGTGACTGTTCTGACCAACAGAGTGAAATAGAAGTGATGCTATTTTCTTCTTTATTAGTCTTTTACATTTTTTTTTCACAAAGATGTTTTACATGCTTTGTTTAAGGTTTTTCTAGGGATTCTTTAATCCTGCTTATTATAAATAAGTATCTTTCTAATCATATCATCTAATTTGTTGTCATACGTATACATTTTCCCAGCTATATTTTTGGTGTCTCTATTCATTTACCCATTTCTGTTTCTCTGACTTTTCTGAGTAAAAAGTTGTTTTCCAAAATGATGATAATTTTATTTCTAAAAGTGCACACTTTAAAAGATAATTTTATGACACTTTTGTCAAGTATATTTGTCTCCTGGAATAGAAGACCATATTATTTTGAAGTGGAAAGGTTTAGCATGAGCATATAATTAAATAAATATTATGTACTATCCATAACATTCTGTAACTTATGTTTACTCTTATGCATATATTACATCCTTTTCTAGGCCACATGTTATTTGTTGCATTCAGCCTTGTCATCCTTCAAGTGCTTAGCACAGAGCGTTGAGCATTATAGAAAATTGAAAGTATTTCGTGAGTTAATGACTCATAACATTCATATTTATGAGCCATTATGTGCATATGTATAATTTATCTGCACTAAAATTTCTGTGTAAGAACACTGGCTTATACATATACCTAATAACACCTATGAATACAGATACAAACTCTAATGTTGGTAACTTTCCTTATATTTAATGGTCAGTGGATATGTTCTTATATATATTTATAATTAGAAAGATATATTCAGTATTTTGGAGGTCAGTAGAGTCTGACTGTCACTTGTGAAATGCTTATTTATGTGATGTAAATAAATGTTGCTTTTTGTAGGTCTATACCCTAAGGAGAAGCATTGCATATTTCAATATTTGTAATTGATAATGTAAAAATTTATAAAATAAAATGTTAAGAAAATAGCACATTCTCTATAAAACTGTATTTAGAACAGAGAGGCACCATGCATAGGTAGCACATCACTTATTAAAACATCTTAAAAATAACATTTTCATGTTTTTTCAAGACTTCTGTCATTGCTTAAAATGGAAAGTTTTCCGTGCATGATATAGTAGAGGAAAAGAAAACCAATTTTGTTCATTAAAAACACATTCTGTAATTAAGTGATAAATATAGAAAGAGCACATTAAACGAAGAAGGATTTGAGAAGGGGTGGCACTCATGGTAAGTGTTTGAAGTCTATTTTACAACAGAAGAGTAGGTTGGAAAAACATGAACGTATTACCTGTCCAGGTAGGCAATAAATAAGATGAACTTCTTATACAAAATATCTTTTCTTTCAAAGAAGGTAGGTTTTTACCTGACTTATTTAAATTAATTTTCTTTACAGAGTGTGCCATCTGTTATTCTGACATGTTATATGGTGACAAGGCATTCTGAAAGCTAGTGCATGCCCCAATGAACACTCCTTCTATTATTCACAAAGTCAAAATGTAAAATACATTACCTACATTATTAAAAATGCCTTTCTTGCAAGTCAATCATTTGAAGAGTAGTCTCCAATATGACTTTTTTAATATAAAAATAACTAAAAATTATTATTCAGATTTTTTTCACAGATATGTTTCCTACTTAATACTCAAGAGTTCAGAGTAGAGAGGCTACCTAAGTTTGCTTGCTTGCTTTTGGTACAGGGTTTATTTCTGTTGTATTTTTAAATATAAGTATTCAGTGACTTTTACATGAATTTCTATTTGTCTAAATCTGGCAGTAATATCTGTTAAAGCAAGCCATGTCTATAATCTAAGACATTGAAGCCCAACAGAAACATGTACTTATATTCACCCAAAATCAGGTGGCACATGTTCATCACAGCAATATTTGTATTAGTTCCAAACTGGAAACTCTCCAAATAACCTGTCAAGACAGGACTGGGGTGTACTATAATATGCTCATACAATGGATTATATACTTGGATGAGAATGAACAGACTTCACTGTGAGTAACATAGGGATGAATCACACAAACATAAATGCGAGTGAAAGAGGCCGAATACAAAAGCTGGCACATGGACAAGTCCAATCAAGTAGAGTGCAAAATAGGTAAAACAGTCCTATGCTGTTAAACATAAAGGTAATGGTTGTTCTTGGTGGATAGCGCCCACAGGAAGCATAAACGGGAGCTCTGATTGCTGGCACTCTAGTCCTGCTTGGTGTGGGTGCTCATCACATGAGTGTACTCAGCTATGTAAAAGCATTAAACTTATGGAGTTATACTACGTGTACTGTTCTATACATATGTGGGGAGAACCCTCAAAAAGCAGCAATATTTTCTAGAGGGCAGCCTTTTGTAGTACAAGCTTCCTCCACTAGGTGAGTGTTCTAGGAGCCCATCTGTATTAGTGTACTAGCTGGCCTTGTGAGAGGCTGTGTTTGGCTTCAGTGAATTTTTTTGAAGACTTTCAGTGAGTTTGCACATTTTATGATGGATGATTTATGAGCACACTCACCCACACTGTGCTGAGTGTTCAGCAGTTTTTGACCAAAAGACATCATGACTCCACTGCCCACCTTCCCTATTTGCCCAATCTCTCTCCAAGTGACCTTTTTTTTGTTTCCCTGATGAAAAAAGTCCTCAAAGGGAAATGTTTTGCCAATGTGAAAGGGTGAAACAAAAAACGGCAGAAGCACTAAAAGGCATCAAAATCGATTAGTTCAAAAACTATTTTGAGCCGTGGAAAAAATGTCTCAATAGGTGTATTGCATCAAATGGACAGTATTTTGAAAGTTACCGAAGTTTAAACATATAAGAATAAGTACACATTATTTTTTATAAATAAATTCCAGGCTTTTTGGGTTCCCTCTCATATTTTAATTCACGAAAAAATTTAACATGCAAATCAGCTGGGAAACCATATTTGAGCATTTGCTGAAAATAGCACAATCAATGTATTTGAAAACAATGGGGCTAAAAAGAGTGCACATTTTCTTGTACAGATCTAGAGTAAAAGTAGAATGCTATATGTTTATAGTGTTTTCCACTTTACAGGGTAATTTCAGATATACCCTTTGATTTTCTAACTCTGTTAGACTCCACAGAGACTATTCTTCTCTTGAGAAACAAAAAGCATTTTATTTGAGGAAGTCTATGGCAGGTGCCTAAAATAATGTTTGTTTATAAAGCTGATATTATCACTGTATAACTTGAAATTATGAAAAATCTTTAACAGAAACAATGTATACAATTGGCACAGTTATTGGAGCACAAATTTGTATGACCTCTCCAAGGTCTTCTCTGATAATAATGGCAACATTTTAAGGTCCCCTGGGTCAAAGCTAAAGTCATTTCCATTATTTGTATTTTTGAATTAAAAAAAAAGTTTTCTAGGCCTTAGGATAAATGACAGAGCAAGTTCAGAGAAATTGTCTCTACATGTACTGATAATCATGAACTCTAATTAGGTATTTTATAAACATCCTGGATAGACTCCTCTCTAATTAAATGTCATAAAGCAACTCATTGTCTTGATATAAAGATAAATCAATTTCACCAGGTTATAAAAGCTTGAGTTTATGTGACTTAAGCCTTGGTTCTGTCACACCTCTTTGTCTTTCCCTGTAGTTAAAATGAAAGCCTCTGCAGCTATAATCAGGGAGGCAAAAGGACTTGGACTTCAACCACATGCTTGGAGTTACGGTTCCAGCTTTATTTCACCTCAGTTGCTGATTCCATTACAGCCACCATCCCTCTCATAAAACTGAGCATCAAAAACACTTCTTGTAGTTTGCTTGTGCTTTCAATATTCAAAAACATCATTTTGTTGTCATTATTAAGATAATGCATAAAAAATAGCACTTACCTCGTTTTTATTGCTTACTAAAAATCAGATATTTTTTTCTTCTTATTATTATGTCCAGCAATGGAAATAGTGAAGATAAATATCCAGTGCTTAAATGCTTGGTAAATGAGTCAATATAAATTGCTTTAAAATATTTTTCTAGCTTTATCGGTAAGGAACATTAGATATGGCTGGTTGAGGAAATATCTTCTAAACAATGTTATATGCTTCCACATAAAAATTTACCCATTGTACAATTGTGTGAACATCTCATATGACTCTTCAAAAAAGCAAACTTTTTATTTGATAGTTGTTTTAAATTTACAAAATGTTGCAAAGATACTACAGGTACCCAACCAGTCCCCCTATTACTAACACCTTATATTATTCTGGTGATTTTGTCACAACTACTGAACTAATATTGATAAACGACTAGATTAAAACTCACACTTCATCTATATTGCATTAACTTTTTTCTCAGTGGCTTTTTTTTTTCTCTTCCACAGTCCCATCTAAAGTAGTACATTACATTTACCCATCACTATCTTTTAAGACTTTTCTTGTCTAAGACAATTTCTCAGGCTTTCCTTTCTTTCGATAATTTCAACAGTTTTGAGGAGTAGTGATCAGGTATTTCGTAGGATAGTTTTCAAGTTGGGTTTGTCTAATTTTTTTTCCCGGGTTAGGCTAAGGATGTGGGTGTTTAGGGGGAAGATTACAGAGATGAGTGTCTATTTTCTCACAGGATCTCAGGGGCACATACTATCAATACGAATGATCACCGTGGCTGTTAACCACGGTTACCTGATTAACAGCGGTCTTTGCCAGGTTTCTCAACTCTAAAGTGACTCGTCCCATCTCCACACTGTGTTTTTTTGGGAACAGGTCACTGTGTGGCCCATATTTGAGGCGAGGGGAGTTATGCTCACCTTCTTGAAGGAGAATATACACACAAACTATTTGAAAGTTTTTTACACAGGAGGTTGTTCTTTTTTGTTTATTTATTTATTAAATCATGCATTTACATCAGCTCAGATATGAATTTTATATCTTTATACATTTAAAAATATAATTTAGGCATAATATATGCAATCTGTTAATTATTTTGTTGCTTAAATTGTTCTATCTTGGATCATGAGAACCTCTTTCAGTTGGCTTCTGTGTTCCTTTGGCAGACCTTTCTTCCTTTCTCTTTCACCACTGTGATGTGGCCATGGACACAGATGGAGAGGATGAATCAAAGGCAGGCAGGGATAGAAAGAACCGTCCACCTGTTTCTATAATAGTGCCTGCAGCAAATCAGTGCTTACTAAATATTTTACTTTTTGATCTCCACTTTATTATTACCAATCCTGAACTTCTCCTAACAGGGTCATTAGCATAATGTCACAAGGGTACCCTGTCAACAATTCCAATTTAGTCCAGTCACTTTTATTCACAACTTCCTCATTGCTAGCACAGCAAAGTCCAAAAGCTTTTATATGGCACAAGCATTCCTTAATGATCAGTTCTTTAGTTCTTGGTGAGTTTATTTCCTACCACATCCCTCTATCTACCTTATATTCCACCCACATAGATCAATCTGCAGTTTTCTTAGGAGTTATGTTCCTTAATGCCTCCAGGTAAGATTGAAGTATTAAGGCATATTAGCACCACATTTGACACAGGAAAAGCAGCGTATGAAATCTCTAGCTCTCAAAATTCAACTTATATTACCACATGTATAGCTTTTCCTAATTTCCCCCGGTAGTATTTTTTCATTCCTTTGTTTTCACATGACACCCATTCACATCTTTCTTATGGCATATCAAAATGCATTCTATTTTTGTGTTACTTTTCTCCACAAAATTGTGTGTAAACTTGACTCTGATGCCTTAAGTAGGCACCTGATAAATACCCATTAAACATGAATGCATAAAATGAATGACTTAATGAGGAGAAAATAGCTCCTTTTAGGTCAGAACTTTTAATAGATTGGACAAACAAGTTAATAGTCTTTCTGACCTCATCATGGAGAATGAAGGAAACCTCAAACAGAAACTACCACACTGTAGAAACACAAACTTTTGTTCAGAATATGTGAAGGAAAATGCTTATATTAGTGGCAGTAAGTGCAAGCCAAAAGGTTTTATTCTATTTCCGCTTACTTTTAATAAAAGAGGATGGGAAAAGATAGAAAGCTATTTATTGTTCCTAGTTTATTACTCAGTTTGGTAAACTTTTGTCAGAATACAGACTCAAGAACCAATAAGAGAGCTGGTACTTACTTACATGTCTTAGTTGAAACAATCAATGTTTATTAAACTTAAACATTTAAAATGTATAGTCATATGGCTACACAACACACCACATACACACACACACAGATATATACATGCACATACACACGAAACTTTCAAGTTTCTTTGAAGGACAAATGAGTCTGTTAGCAACTCAGTTTGTTCTATTACAGACAATATAACATTTTTAACATTCAGCCGATAGGCTGTGTTGGAATAAGACTAGTCCAATAAATAGTGCAATGTGCTTCTTTATGGTTTATTTGTTGCAGGTTTTATTGATTCTTCCTTTTTGACCTCAATGAACACAAACAAAAAAAAATACCGTATTAAGAAACAAGTCAAAAAGAAGATGTAAAAGTCAAAAAGTACGATACTTACTAGCTTGGTGAATTATGATTCCAATAGAAAGTAGAGAGTATGAGTCAGAATAAAAATAATTAGAAAGTGAAGGTTATGTTCCTCTACTTTTGACACTAGAGAAGGCAGAATGGATAGAAAATAATTTGAACCTTCCAGGAAATAAGAGGAAATTACTTCACAACCTACGTGTACCTGAGAGCCCCACTTTTTACACTCTGCAGGAAGGAAAATCAGACAAAGAAGCAACTGATTAGGCTTTCTCTAGCCTTGCCATTTTATATCTGCCGTGTTTCCTTGACTGCTGTGATGGCAGACCTCAGTATTTGTACAATCGTACACAAAAGAGCGGAGGGAACCTCTGCCACTAAAGGCCTAATTTTAAGACTACAAAGACATCTTTCATAAAAACCTTAACAATGAACTGGTAAACATAGGAGCAATTATGATCTCTGGGTTATTTGACAATCTCTGAAATAATGGAATCAATTAATTTAAAGACCAGAAGTCAGACATCTCTCTTGGGCATCCATTTGAAGATGGTGAGCCATAAAAGGAGGGGTATTTACATTTTATTGTGTTGCTCCTTCGCTTTCATTTAGATGATATATAGTAATGATATCCCCATCTAAATGCAACAGAAATGACTGATGATGCTTTTAACCCTCAAGAATAAAAAGTTAATCATGTCATAGTAGTAATTCTATTTAAAATATGCCACAGCCCTTTGATGATCACTTGACATTTTTTCTCAGGGAAAATATGCTCATGTAACATCTTTGTAAATATGACTAGAAATATCACAAGTAGCCATAGCATAATTGGTAATAAAATCCTATGAAATACTACATATTCTCTGCATGCATTCTAGAATTCCTATTAATGTTAATGGAAATAACTAAGCCAGCACAAATGGGAACAAGATGTTTTAAAATCTAACACTTTAGAAACTTAATAGTCATAAGCAAAATCAATAGAACTTGGGCCATATGTTGCATGTGAATCCATCCTTGTAAATGGCTATCATTTGGCATGCAAACAGATTCTTCTCTTGGCCTACCTATCAGTGCCCCCCCAACTTGGCTATGAGTTACTGTAAGAAGTACTGTATTTTGATATTATTACAATCAGAAGTAATAATATCAAAAACCTTATGTTGTTATTCTTTAAAGAATATGCTATATGATTAAGAATCATGTATATATTTATTTATGTATTTGTTTTATAAAGTCACATTTAGTGATTTAAAAGTGTCTAGAAATGTAGAAGTTGTAATTTGCTTTTCTGGCTCAATCCTTGCCTTGCTTTGGGATTCTGGGGAAGATATTCAGCCTTTCTGTGCTTCAGCGTATAAAGCTGTACAATTGGTACAAAGCAGGCAACATGTCTTGTAGTAAATCTGATGAGAAAATAAATTTCAAATATAATTAAGTATCTAAATAAATTTTTCATTATGAATAGTTTATTAGAAATATGTCTATTTCCAGACATGGGACTGAATAGTTGAGGAAGCAACACAGATTTCCTTCCAGTGGTGGCCAGATGGTCTGGGATGTACTCTTCTGTGCTGTTGCTTGGAAATAGTGCGACTCCTTTTCACCCTTTCTCTTCCCTGTTACCAATCCTTGTCTCTGACATTCAGCCTGATAATATTTTATACTAAATACTGAAATGTTTCTAATTTACCTAATCGATGACTGCTTATAAAATGCCTTTGAAGTATCAGACATGGATTTTTGTCCTATAGATTTAACAGTGAACAACTTTAACATTCCTTGTCCTTAGTAAGGTGACATTCTGGTGAGTACTAAGGGCAAAGAAATGAGACTGATAGGTTGTATTGTATATTAGGAAAAAAAGTATTATGGGATAGTAAGGCAGTGAGGGGATAGGGAATGCTGATGGGATGTGCTGCAATTTGAAGTAGAATTGTCCAGGAAGGTTTCCTGACACAGTGATGCTTGAGTAAAAACTATAAGAAGGAAGTATCGAGATATCTGAGGGGAAAGAATCCTAGACAGAAGTTGGAGCCAGTGTAATTCTTTGAGCTGAGAGAGTAACTGGTGTGCTTTGCAGAACAGGGAGGAAAACCCTGAGGCTTTGCAGAATGAGGGAGGGGCTGGTGGTAGGTGATGTGGTCTTTTAAATGGCTGGTGAGAGGCTTTGGCATTTACTCTGAATTAGGTGGGAAGCTGTGGGAAGGTTTTTCACTGAGAATAATAGGGTCTGAATTCCATTTTAAGAGAATCATTCTGCCTGTTGTTTGAGAACAGATCCTGGAGGGACATGAATGAAAGGAGGAAGAACAGTTTGGAGACTGTTGCAGTAATCCATGGGAAAGATGATGGTGGTTTTGACTAAGGTGGTAGAAGTAAAGACGCTGAGAAATGAACAGATTCTATGTACATTTTCCATATAGAGACAAGATAATTTTTGCTTTTGGATTGAAATTTAGGTGCGAGAGAGATGTCTCCAAGATTCTGGAGAAAGAGAGTATGGAGACCTAGATTTGGCAATCACAGTCACCAAAGGAGTGAGTGTAGACGGAAAATAAAATAGCACCAAGCTTTAGGTCCTGAAGGCTTCAACAGAGACACCGCAGAAAAGGAGCCAGAAAAAGAGTCAGAAATGTTTGTCAGGGAGGCAGAGGAAATCAATAAGAGCAGTTCCTAGAAGCCAAGAGAAGGAGGTGCTTCGAGGAAAAGAGGGTGATCCGTTGTGTCAGAAGCTGCTGGCAGGTGGAGCAGAATGAGGCCTGAGAACTGCCCGTCGGCCTTGGTAATGCAGGCTTGGAGAGTCTGCGGCAATAACAGTTTCAGAGTAGTGGTGGGGGAAACGCCCGACTCAAGTGGGTTCAAGAGATGAAAGGAGAGAAATTGGTGACAATAAGTACAGACAACTCTTCTGAGAAAATTTTGTTCTGCAAAGAGGAGCAGAAAATGGGGGAGAAGTCATAAGGAGAAGTGGGGTCAAGGAAAAGCTCTTTCAATGAGAGTTAATAGAATGTTTCTAGGCGCTTGAGTAACAGCCTTTTTTTTTTTTTTCAGTGAAATAGGAAGAAAAGTTATCATTCTAAAGTAAATACCAGGAAGAAATGTTGGAGGTTTTAGAATTAGAGAGTAAGAAAGCTAAATAAACTGGAAAAATGTATGGATTGCTTAGAACGACAATGAATATGATAGAATTGTGAGAGGATGTAAGTGTATGACTATGAGATTTGAGAATAACTTCTAGATATCCATGTGTTTGTTCAGTTTCTTCTTTTTCTCCCCTCCTTCCATGCTATTGCAGGAAAAGGATATCTATTGTGATATCTTATCAGGTTGATTTGATAGATATAAGGAATATACCTTATAGGTATAAGGATAAAAGGGATAGATATAAGGAGTATTTATTTCAGTATTATTTTAAGTGACTGTACTCTGAGCCTTCTAAGTCTTGAACAAAATTCAATGACTATTTCTAAGAACTTTTCATCCTGTTGTTTGTGTTGCTGTATGACACACACATGCTTTACTTCTGACACTTGGGTAGGATTCCTGCTGCCTTTGTCTCAGCCCAGGCCTGTGACATCTACTCCAGGTTGTACATTTTATATTCTGATTTTTTTTCTCTACAGCTTGTCACTGGAATCTTACTCTGTGCCTTCATTTTCTTGTATGTGGACTCTGGTATTTCTTCCTGACAATGTTCACTGCTTCTGATTCTGTCTGAAGTTCTGTCCACATGCTATTGAAAACAACTCATTTGCTTCTTTTCTAGATTAAAAACATGCAACGGACTGTAAATTGTGATAAATTTAAAAGTTCATGATCTTGGCTAACCTCCTGGTGTGATTTAGATACTCCCTTCCTGCACACTGCACTCATCCCCAATCATTTGCTCTTTCTCAAATGCACCCAGGCCCTTTCAGCCTTCCACCCTTGCACATGTCAGTCTCTGTGCCTTTTCCAGTTAGAGAAGAACTGTTCGACAGACTGAAGACAGGCGCTCTTCCAAGGTGAAGTTTCCTTGAATTTTTGTGTATGCTGTTACCAATTCCCTTATTTGTGTTTCCCTCTTCTTCCTAGAATAGTAAGTCTCAGCAGAGCAGGATTTGGGGTTGACTGTTCTAACCCTCATGTCTGGAACTGTTCTTGGCTTAAAGTTGATGCACAAAAACAATTTGCTGGATAATAGAGGATAAATTAATCCAGAAGGCTGAATCTGGAACGTGGAAAAATGCTTAAAAGTGGCTAGTAAATGCTTCTCATTACTTTACTTCTAAATATTTTGCTAACTTTAGATACCTCAATGTAATTTCTTATATGGATCTTCCACAAAGACTGTAGCTGTGGAGAGATGACTCATATAACCTTGAGGATCACAATATCTTGTTTATGTTTATCCAATAACATCTGATAACTCAGATGCAGAGTTGTTCCCACGCATATGTTCCAGTTTGCTAGGCCCTCATTTAATTTTTGGCATGATTGAAGATTTATCTGGAAGTAAAGTTACTGCACTTGTTAAAAGAAACCACAACTTATAAACAAATGTGTTACAGATGGCCAGAATAGACAAGAATGATTTAAGATCTCCTATCCCATCTTTCTATCCCACCTGCATCAAGCAGGTGCATGTATCAAGCATGTAAAAACAAAACAATAATAAGTTAATTGCCTTATTTTAGAGGGTGTGCACAAAGAAGTAATGGGTACTCTCTTCCTGTTACTTAACCCAAGATTCCAGAGCATGGCCATCAAAAATGCTCCACTTGTTTCTCTCAGGTTGGCTATAGCTTGCATGTGTGGGAAAGTTAAGTGCCATTTGGTGTCTGAACAAAGTTTTAGTGAATTGCATAAAGATTCTATGCAATTACGAACAGAACGTTTATAGACGTATAGCTGGTAAAGGCCAGTCTGCTGAGGTCTCAGATGGAAATGAGGGACATGCTATTGGACACTGAGGAACCAGTGGCTCTAATTATCAAGTGGCAAAGGATTTGAGTGAATGAGTTTATGCTCTAGTGTTTTGTGGAATGTAGAATTTGCAAAGGATTAAATTGATTCATGGTTGGAGAGAAATTTGGCCTCAGGATGCACTGCCTGTGGTATTTTGCTATTGTAGCCCAGACCAGCTGAGATGGTGATGATATCTGAAAGCATTGTCAGCGCTGACTTCTTAATCTAGCTACTTCTCAACACTTCTAGTCGCTAACTATGCTCACCCAAGTCACCACCATCTCACACTTATTTGTCTGAAATAGCCTGTAAACTCGGCTTTGCATTAACACTCTTGTCCCCTCTTCAGTCTTTTCCACATGTAGCATCTTTAAAAATGAATTAAGCAATGACCCCATTCCATCCCTTAAAGCCTTTTAACGGGGTCCCATTATAATTAGGATAGAATCTTAACATGGTGTCCATCATTCTGTCCAACCTGACTCCCACTTACTACTTCAGCCTCCCTGGCCCCATTTTTGTGTGCTTAACCACGTAGACCTTCTTTCAGTTGATTAAACATTATGGCCCTTTTATCTGTGCTGCTTCCTAAGTGCACAAAGTTCTCTCCCTCTCCTACCCTGACTTCCCTCATCTGGGTAACACACTGTGGAATTTTCAAATATTGATTCAAAAGTTGTATCTTCAGGAAAAATAGCAGAATAGATGATACTCTCCTGTTATAGAATTTAATTGCATCCATAAAATGTTTATTTTATGTGCATTTTTTGCAATTATATATTTATTGCTGTGATTATTTGATGACTTTTCTTATATCTAAGTACAAATTCCATGCAGACTGGATCTATATTGGTTTATATGGTTTGAATTTCAGTTCCAACCCAAATTTAGAAGAGTGCTTAGAATAAAGGAGGCAACATGTATGTATTTACTAAGTAAATGAAGGACTCTACCTTTGAGGCTGGTAATTTTACCTTTTTTCTATCAATTAATCTATTATTTCAGTTTTCTGCTAGGTAGTATAATTTAGTACTGTCTATAATTAGTCCTATTAAAGGGTAAGGAGATGATGGTGAGTAACGAATGAACTTTTTTTGCTGGTATGTGAGTATTAATGAAGGTTAGTAAAAATGAGTTCCCAGTCCACGGACTGTTCTCAGCTTCAAAATTCAGTTGTCTTTTACCAATTGTGTTGATTTTCCCCCAGTGTTGGTTCAGTTTCTAAATGTCTTGGCTATACAATTAGGAATATACTTTAAGCACTAATGCTGTGCAAATGAAATCTTCCAAAACACTGGTAAAAATATGCTCACATTTTAGATGAAATTCTTAAAAACACATGTAGTACTTCAGCTGCCTGGATGTTTTAGTGTGCGTTTCTTCCACCCTCCCTACTTTATGGACTACTTGAGTCCTGCTGTGTTTCTGGTATTCCATTACTTTTTTTTATGTGTTCTATTAGTTATACTGCAAACTCTACTTTGGATAAAGGAAATAGCATAAAAACAGTTTAGTTCACTCATCTCTGGTTCTCTGTCCTGCCTCCACACCACTGAAAAGTCCCCTGCAGCGCTTCTCCTCTCCTGCGGATCAATACTTCTTGTCTTAGTTTAATGAACATCCCTACATTGATCTCTCTCAGGTGCTGTGTTGCTTTATGACAAGTTTCTGGGTTACTACTGGCACTTAGCTAAGTCAATGGAGCCCCCTGCCATGCCCTAAACAAAGCTGACTGCAACAATGGGAACTTTATTCATCACAGGTTAATGTGTAGTATTTTTCTTCCCTTTGGGAAGGAACAAATAGATTTTTTTCACTTAAATCTTTAAAATCATCTTTTGGTTACATCCCTGGAAGAATTGTAAAAAACAGTTTAAGGATTGTATGAGAAAACAGCAAACAGAAGCTATGAATCTTTAAAGGCTTCTGAAACACTTTTCTAAAAACTGAAAGTTACAATAGTCTTGTTAGTTACTTTTATTTGCTTTATATCTTGTTACTATAGCAGCAAGTTATTGAATAATTCCTGTTTCCAGGAAGGCAAACCAGAGGTATTACCATTAACTCCTATTCCCAAAGACAGTGCTCCCATCTGAGTTGTCTGGGGCAGGTGGCACAGAGAAAATCAGAGCCTGAGGGGAGGCACCACAAGCCCGTGAATGGTGGCTTGGCTCTTGGTCTCCATATTGCGAAACTTTGAATGAGTTCTCACACTCTTGTGGCTTTTCTTCCTGCTGTGTGTGACCTTGTGTGTGGTCGATTAACACAGCAACTGACTACTCCTGAGAAATATCAGATCAACTTTATTTTCTGCTTCATTTACCTGGTTCCACTCACATTGCCTTGTGTGCCTAAGTCTAAATTATGGTTGGGATATCAAGCAAACTTTCCCCCCTTACTGCTTGCTTGAACTAATTGCTAACTCAGTTGAATTAAACACACACACACACACACACACACACACACACACCTTTTTATAGATGACATTTTTGTTGTTGAAGTTTTTCAAAAAGTGAACAATAAGTTTTCACAGTCTGGCATACCACAAAGTATGACACACTCAGAATGGAAAGAATGTTCACCTTTCTGGATTTACAGGAAAAGTGAGGATCAGCCCCAGGGTGCCAATTAAATACTGATCAGTCCAAGTAAGACAGAGAAATGAGCATCAACAGGGACTCCTCTTGTTTTTCCATCAAATTCTTTGTTTCTACTTTCAAAAAAAAAATAGTTGGAATCCTACCACTTCTCACAGCTCTCACTACTATCACTATCATCTCTTCTGTGGAACAGTATATGAGATGTCAATGTGATTCCATGCATGCCACTGAAAAGACTAATTTCTGCAAAGCAGCCAGATGATCCTCTAAATCTGAAGTTGGATGCTATCACTCCTTTCCTCAGAACCATCTGTTGACTCCCCATGTCATTTACCATAAAAGTCAGCATCTGTATGCGGGCCAAGAAACTCATACCTGGTCTAGACTGTCTGGTCTCTTTGGGTTGCTAACAAAATGACAAATCTGGGTAGCTTATAAGTAGCAGAAATGTACTTCTCACGGTTCTGGAGGCTGGGAAAATGAGACCAGATAGCCAACCTGGTCAGGAGAGAGCCCTCTCCCGGGGTGTAGACTGCTGACTTCTCACTGTATCCTCCTCATATGGTGGAAGGGGAGGGGGCTCTGTGGGTCTCGCATATGAACACTAATTCCAGGCACCAGGGCTCTACCTTCAGGACCCAATCACCTTCTAAAGGCTCTACCTCCTGACAGCATCGTCTTGAGCACTAAGGTTTCAACATATGAAATTTTAGGGGAACACAAACATTTAGACCATAACACTTTCCCTACTTTTCTGAGCTAAATCTTCCACACCCTCAATCATTCTATCCAGACACACTTTCCTCCTTGCTCTTCTTCAAAAGCAGTCAATATAATTTCACTTCAAAATGTGCACTTACTATTTCTTCTGGCTAAAATGCTTTTCTATTAGCTCTCCACAGGGCTTAATTTCTCTCTTCTGATAAGCTTTTATTGAAAGGTCAGTTTACCACTAAGGCCTTCCCCGATGAACCTATTCTAAGTTGTACCCATTTACAGCCTTATTTCCATCCTTTCTTATCCTATTTGTTTTACTGTTTGTATCCTCCGATTATCACATAAGCCCCTTGAAGTCAGAAATATTGTCTACGCAGTTTACTGTACATAGCCCATACCCAGAATAGTGTCTGGCATGTGATACTTAATAAATTCTGTCAAATGAATTAAATGCAATGATTAAAAATTTTTATAACAGAAAAATTTACTTTGCACATATTCAGATAAATCGCAACTTTACCATTTGCTGGGCAGATCAAAAAGATATTTAAGAATCCCATGAACTTTCCTGAGATGATAGTACCTATATGTGAGACGTTGTGAGTTTAAGGTCATAAACTTTGTGACATTTGGGAGAAAATAAAAGTAGGATCAAGGAGTACTGAATTCTATTGCTGATATTAACACTTAAAAATATTTGGTTTAGATAAATTCTCTAGTTACATTTTTTGTCAGTCCTAGTAGTTTTTCTTCATTACTGCATATTTTTCTGCAATGGATACCTCTTTTTATTACCCTACTGTGAAACAGAATGCTATTTCATAGCTACTTTAGTAAATGTTGAAATCAAGTTGAATATATACTGTATTTTGCCATGTATAGTGTACATCCCTGAAAAAAAGTTTTTCTGTCATGTTATAATGAGGTCATCAGACTCTATTCATGTATTCAGATTTAAGACACAAGTCACTTTGGAAAATAGCTAATTTCTATAAAATAACTGATTTCTTTTTTGAGCACACTATGCACAGGATTATTATGCTCATGGTATGTGATCATCATACCCATGTATAATGTACATTCTTATTTTTCCCTCAAAAATTTGGGCCCAAAACTGTGCATTATACACAGCAAAATATGGAATTTCTGTGGAGGGTGGATAGAGAAAGTGGAAATGAATATTTGCAATGAAAATGCCAAGCAATCTCTTCCTTAATTTTACCATGACCTCTATTTAAAGAAAATCATTAATATTCTGACTATATATTGAGTACTTATTTCTCCATTTGATTTGATCTGATGATGTCACCAAGGAAACTGACCTACTTAAAGATCTGGAAATTCCTGTCCTGAGGTTTTTTCTTACATCTTCTGTCAATTGTCAATGAGCTTTATAGTAATATAATGAGAGAGAGAGAGAGAGAACATTTGTAACCATTTAGGTAATAGGGGATGAGCTCCTACTCAGTTCTGCCGATTACAAGCTACGGTGACTTTGGAAAGCTCCTGCACAGTCTCCCGGTGCCTCAGTTTTCTCTACTGAAGATGGGCTTAGTTACACCCACCTCCTAGGGTTCCCATGAAGATTCATGCAAGTCAGAAATGTAAATAAAATAAAGATATGAAATCCATGGCACACAGCTTTACTTAAAAAGTCTTACTTTTTTTTTTTTAGAATTTTGGTTAGTCCTCATTTATTTATTTAAGCATTATATTGAATATTTCCTATGTTCTCTGTCAGGCCTTCAAGATGAAAAGATGACCTAGGTCTAGTCCTGGATGTCTGTGTTCTACCCTGGGATATTTCAGATTTACTACTTATTATCTGAAATTCTCCCCTTCCCCTGCCTTTTTTATTAGTAAGTTGAAAAAAAAGTTTTTCTGCCATGTTATAATGAGGTCATCAGACTGTATTCATGTATTCAGATTTAAGACACAAGTCACTTTGGAAAATAGCTAATTTCTATAAAATAACTGATTTCTTTTTTAAATTGCACACTCAAACATGTCTTCACTTTAAAAAAAATACATCTTCTTATAATTTAGTTTCCTCCTCCACTACTCATAAATGATTATACACATACTGGAGATTTTTCCTCCCTGACAATTCATTACATTGAATGGCACTTGCAATATCCCACCTGTCTTTCTAACGGCACATCAGTATTGGCCCACTTTGACTAAACTATCTAGACCAGCAGTTCATTAATGTGTAACACACCAGGTCTGTTTTTACATTATTGCTCCCTTTATGCTTCTCTGTTATTCAGAGACAACATGAAGTTTCCAGTTTTCTACTTGAATACTAAGCTTTATAAAATACACTTATTTTCTCTCTTAAGTGCTAGACCTCAGCCTCCAGATATAAGGTGATAGGTGAGAAAATCTGTCAGTCGTTGTGTGATGCTGAATCAGCATGAAACTTCAGACTCTTTTTTCTTTGTCTCTCATTGCATTCTGTCCTGTCTTCCTCTGCATTTTGAATTATTTTCCTTTTTTCTCTCAGAATTAATTAGGTTGGGATTAAAATAGAATCCAAGATTATTTTCTTCCTCATCATCTTGGCAATAAATTGTCTTTTTATTTTTGGTGGCTGAAACTGACAGCAGAATAAATCATCAGATGTTACTTGGTACTAGAGATAAATATATACGTAGTAACATCAGCTGATTTTTTTGCTATTTTATTGTTATTGTACATCACTCCTCTCTTCCTCTCATCTATATCCAAATTGTTTTTGATGTAAATATCAACTGGGAATCATACACTTATTTCTGGATAGTTGATGTTCTAAGGGGCAGGAAGAAAAAAAACAAGCAGACAGCTATTATATCAGGTGATAAATCCAATATCTTCATACAAGCTATGAAAATATCCCCAACCAAGTGTAATATGTTGAGTTTGAATCACCTGTGAGGTGTGCAAGAGAAGAGGGAAATATATGAGAGAAGTTAAGGAGAGATTTTGAATAGAGATGTAAATTTAAATTCAGTAGTCAGTTGGTGTAGGTGAAGCTATGAGGCCAGTTTGTCATTCAGGAAATATGTGTCTAGAAAGAAGAGATAAAGGTCTAAGCCAGACTGTGGGAAACACAAAAGCATTTAAGGGAATGTGTATAATAAAACTCTACAAAATCTCCTGAAAAATAGTAATTACCAATAGTTAGGGAGAGAGACAAGTGGTGTCTTAAAGATCAAAATAAGAGAGAGAAACAGGTCAATGATGTTATATTTTTATAAAGGTTAAGTTAAAAATCAAATTTCTACTTGATTGACTCAGATGATTATTTGCCTTTGAAGAGGGAGATATGACATTTAAGAAGCAATATATTAGCTTCATAAGATTTGTATTTTCCCCTATATTCAGAAGGAAAATAGAAAAGTCTTCTGCAACTTAATTGTGATTATCTGTGACGAACTCGGCTATATTCTGGTACTCACCAATATCAACCTAGTGTGAAGCAAAGATACCTATTGAGGAAAATAAATAAGATAATTCATTGCAAATAGAAATATCATAGAGTTGAATCTTAATTAGTAACTCCTTTGAAAATAAGAATTCTTTTAAACCAATTTATCTGGACAGGAAAGGGGTAGAGGTAAGTTCTAGTCATCTCAGAGATGAGTTGTTGATAACAAAATGGGGAAGGGGTTGAGGCAACACATGATTTTGTAGACCAGGCTCTGGTCTCACTTGAGAAGAGGAAGACCCCGCAGATGCTGGGCTGTGCGTTACTCCAAACTCTCAGGTGAAAGCTTGTCCTCAAAGCACCATGGTCCCCGCAAGCTTGCTCAGATTTATGTATGAGAACTGTGCCTCCTATCATGACATAAATGGAAGAAAATGTTCACATCTTAGAACACATCTCTTTATCTTCTATAATTTATTTCTTGCTTCTGGTATCCATTTGTAAATACAGTTTTTAAGCAAGTGGTGACAGGGAGGTAATAAGATGAAAGGAGAGTTGTCTAGTCTCTTATTTAGAAGAAACCCTTGAGAAAACCCTGAAGATCTTGAACTGATAAAATGGATATACAAACAGGGCATCTGAGTACAGTTCAGTATTTTATTTTTTCCACTTTTCTATGCAGGTAGTTAAGGGGGGAAGAATGTCATTCTTAATCAGTCTTGGGAAATCTCTGAGGATTCTGACTCTATGCTAAACACCTTTCTGAGAAAGATTTTCTAAAGCTACTATAAGCCATGGTGAGTTGGAACAGGTTTTGTTTTTTGAATTAATACATTTTTCTAATATCTGTTAGTAGTTTTGGAAAATAAAACATGTTATATGCTGATATGACAGTACAGTTGGATACCACTTACTGTCATTAATATGATATTTCTATGATCTCACACTCACAAAAGTCTTTTTTTACTTGCATGTTATAGAGAGAGGTAGCTTACCATAGTAAAATAGATATAGGATATATAGTTAGAACTGAACAAACCTGATTATTTTATTCATGCTTAGGCATGCTCAATAATTTCTCTTAATCTGAAAAATTTGTAATGTTGGTGAAAGTATCTATGGTGATCATGTACATTATATGACAATACCTATTACAGTGCTTGACACATAACAGGATCTTAATGAATGCTTATACTTTCTCTTGTCCCTTTTCTTATCCCTCATAAACGTTGTTGTCTTCCTCCCTTCCCTTCTTTACTCCCTCTTTCTATATCTTTTTTTAATAATAATTAAGTTTTATTTTACAATCAAAATCTCACTAAGTCCAATCTGTCTTATTTCTTGTCTGTCTAACCATGCCACCCTCTGTTAATCAACATGAGTGTTTCATTTCAGGAAGAATAATTTATCTGCTGTTCTCAAGCATGATTTTCTTTCTCTCTCTTTCTTTTTTAATCCTACATTTTACCTCTATAATTCCCCAAAATGGAAACATGCTCTCTATTTGAATAAACTAAGATCCCTCTTTTTCAGTAAGAATTCTAAAGCAATGACCAACCAAACAAAAAGACTCCTCTGCTCTTTTTGAACTTCTATAATTATTTATCTTAAAATTCTACTTTAATGTCATTTATATAATTATTTGGTTCATCGAATGCAATTCACATAGGAAGTAATTTTATATCACTTTATCTTTTTTCAAACTAATCACTATAGAAGTCAAACACAATAGATATTAATGTGTTCACTCTATAGGTGATGACCAAACATAATTAAAAAAGAGAGTTTTGCCCAAGATCATACAGCTTGTAGGAGTAGAGCTGAAATACCTATCAGTCTTCCCAACATCAAGCCCAGTGTTTTAGACTATGCAATTGCATTTTATGTGTTACAAATGTAATATTGTAAGGTCACGAACCAACAAATTAAATGAGCCTTAAGGGGAATTATCTATAATTTAATATTTATATAGATTTCTTGTATATTTTAATCCTCATTCATGCACATATCATATATAAGGATAGTGAAAAACATAGAACCATTCTCAGTCATTTAAAAATTATATGGATTTTTAGAAGAAATAAAATTACACACATTGTATGACTTATCCATTTTCCCCAGAAATAAAAATCGCTATGATTAAGAGAAAGGGAGAGGACTTCACTGCAGTCATTTCTAAGTTACAGTGATGTTGACAACATAGTTAGGTGTGAAACCGATCACAATGGTTGTGGAGGTACGTCTAGAACATGCCTTCAGATGGCAGTAATAGGGCATCTGACTTCGGAGCTGAAGCTCAAATATCTTATGAATTCATCTTACTAAAATCAATGCCTCAGTTTTCACCAAATCCTGGTTCTGCAGTGGATTTGCTCATATTCCTCTACAGGAGCTTACTGTTTATTGCAGATCCTTCTGAAATAAATAGTTGCTTACTTGAACATGAACTATATGCTTCTACTTTCTGAATTAGAAAATTGATATTTTGAATTAGTGATAATATTTACCAGTTTATTTGGTTTATCTTTTGCTAAAACAAAGATATTTTATTTTATAGAAAAGACAACTTTACAGTGTATTGAGTTTCTCAGAGACAGACGATAAATAGCAAACGGCACTGTTCCCGTAGACAAACACACATTCCTGTAGACAAACACATGGCAGGATGCCTTAGAGTCCAACACTGCACTCTTCCTCACATGACCAGTGTATCATTAATATGCACAAATAAGATCAGAACTTGAGGGAGATGGAATACTTTGTATTTACATATGCCTACCTTGAGTCCAGCTAGAACATAACAGAATATTGTTTTATTAAAAAAATATTTTCAGTGTTTGTTTGAAAGGTTGTTGCATAGCAACTAATTGTTCACAGAGCACTATCTAATAACACTTGACCCATGCACATTACATCTTTTTTTTAATTTAAATTCTATCTTCCAAAGAATCAAGATAGATAATTATAGTGACTTGAACATTTTAAAGTTTCATCGTATTAAATTGATATCAATGAAAGTTCTTAGATATGCCCGTCAAATTAAAAGGGATTTAATCCAGATAAATGAGACTAAAACAAATATGCTTTTCAGCTGAGATATTTAGGTCAACCTAAGAATAAAAAACATGACTGATAGCACACCAAATGACCAACAACGTGTTAATGAAATCTGTAAAGTTTATGCAATGGTCGATTTTTCTATTTTACCCTGTGGGTGTTTTCTTGTTTTATGAAACATCTTTTGTTTATTGCATATTACAAATTAAGAATCCTGGAGTTTATTTGGAATTAAGTATGTCAAATTTTTTGCTAGAAAGATCTGGAAAGTATTATATTTCATATTTTTATTCAAAGGATCATAATCATCATCATCATAATAAAATATCAAGAGGGTTTGATTCTTACCTCCAATATTTATAGCTAGCTATGTGATTGTTAGTTAAATTGTTTCCTGATCATACTTTCATATATGAAAGTAACACTTACCAAATAGAGTGGATTTTGTGGGTAATAACATGGTAATGCATGGAAAAACGTTTCTTACAGACCTGATATACACTATATGATCAATCCATGTTGCACATCAATCTTTATATTTTATTTCAGATATATTAAGTTATTTTATTTATAGAAAATTTTCTGTTAATCATCATATTTACAGTTGATGTCCTTGAATTGGTTCTGGTTTCATAGATTCCTAGTGGAAAACAGTCAATACCCCTTTCTTCTTATTTCCCCTTGAATTAAATTGGAACTCTTTGGAACTCTTCCATTACATAAAGACCTTTTTATGGAAAACAAATAAATCATGTTTGAAACTTATCTAGGTAATTATAATAATTTCATTGGGTAAATATGATAAAAATTGAATAGATATACCCCAGAGTGGGTAAACCAGGAGATAAACCCTTTAAGAGTTTATACTTCAATGTAAGAGTGAATAAGAACAATCTAGAGTGCTTATTAAACCTATATTCTAAGCCTATACTCAGAAACTATTACTCCATTTTGTGACAAATATGATAAAAGAACAAAATCTTAATTTGTATTTCTTTCTGAATATTGTTATATATTACCTAAACTCTAGAACTGAAGTTATTTCTTATTAACAAAAGACAGGCCTGGATGCAAATATGTCATGAAGTATTTTACAGGAAAGAATTTGGACACATATGGGTGTTTAATATGGAGTACTAGCAGTTATCTCTCTCTTTTTTGGTTTTATTTATTTATTTTTAGACAGAGAGGAAGGGAAGGAGAAATAGGGAGAGAAACATCAATGTGTGGCTGCCTCTCACTGGGGACATGGCAAACAACCCAGTCACGTGCCCTGACTGGGAACTGAACAGGTCACCCTTTGGTTTCTAGGCCAGCACTCAATCCTTTGAGCCACTCCAGCCAGGGCTGTGGCCTCTAAATAGATTGTCGGCGTGTTAGGACAACAGATGGTCTTTTCACCTGAAGACATTAATCTTAAGGAAAAGAAATCATCCATCAGTTAAAATGAACAGGTGGTACTTTTCTGATTTTTCTGCTCCCTAGACTTCCCCTGCAAAGCAAAGGCTAATTGAATTTTCCTTAAAATGCTCTTATGGAGGCAAAATGAAAACTGGTCAACCAAAACAAAATAGTTAAAAAGAATGTAAATTTAACATTGCCAATTTAGCAAATTGGGTTTGGGTAAACCATCTTGTTTCCTAGCCCTAATTGGGTTATTTCAGATCTTAATTTGAAAATGACCAAAATTCTTATAACTTATTTCACAGAAAGAGGTACTGAAACCAGAGGTAATTGTGGGTTAACTAAGGTCATAGAGAAAGTTGATGAGTCCAAGATTTCTAATATTTTATCCTAATTTTGAATTTTCTAGGGAATCTAATTTTAAATTTCCTTTCCTTAAAAAAACTGAAGGCTATGTCCTTTGGCAGTCCAAATCATGATGTCTGCTTAACAACTTTTACCGTCAACTTTGTCAAGGTATAGTGGAAAGACCATATTGTTCTAAAATTTAAAAAATTCAGTTATTTTGATTCTGCAGTTAACTTTTAATTTTCTATAGGTAAGTATGATTGTTATTTACCGATTGACAGCTGGAGTAGGAGTCATGCATACTAAATGTCACAGACTGTTTGGCCAGGAAGGCATTAGGAAGAAAAACCTAAGGGAGGTCTTAGGGAAAATGAGAAAGTTCAAGGAAGAGTGGAAAAACTTATTTTCAGTGTTTGATAGTATTCTTGCAGTCAGAGAAGACAATTCTCTTGAATAGTATTCCATGCTCCACCTAGTTTGCATACTTTCAACACCAGCTTTGCTGCAGACCCTCCGAGAGACCAGCCAGGTGGTTAAATCTCCTTCTGTGGTTCCAAGCTCCATCTCCACGTTCCCACCTCCCTGCCCCTGCCACCGCCTAGCAGTCGAAGCGGAAGTTATGGAAAGGAGAAGTCTTCGAGCTCTTACTCTTTGTTCTGCCAGCACTGGGGGTGGGAGTTGCTACCTCCCGTAATCTACGTATCTTGGTTACTTTATGTTCAGAACAGAATTAACTCAGCAGGTTTCGTTTTTCAAACAATGCACATTCATAAGAAAAGCCTGATTTTAGGTCTGGCCTTTGACTAAGACCTTCTGGGAGAAGAATGAATGAGGAGCACTTGGAATATACTGTCTGATAAGAGTATTTTTGAATGTCTGAAGCTTTGGGGCACGAGGTACCTGTTAGATCCGGTAGTTTATGCTAATGTCAGTAAAGGTAAACACCTGTTTTATATGTCTGAGGCTATGGGACTTGAGATATCAGTTTGATCAAATAGTCTATGCTACCACTGTAATTTATAAGAAATGCATGCTTACATTGACTGACTCCTTAAACAACCTTCTACAACAAGGCTTGCGTGAGCAACCTTGGTTGACAGTCCTTTGCATATGTTGTCACGCTTCATTTATTAGGACTGTTCCTAGGATTTCACTGGGAGAGGACACTTAAAATCTTGTAGCTGGTTTCTCTTGGACTTCACCCAATGTATCTTCTCCCTTTGTTGATTTTCACTTGTATTCTCTAACTGTAATAAACTATAGCCACAGGAATAACAGCTTTTCTGAATCCTGTAAATTGTTCTAGGAAATCATTAGGCCCTTAGCTTGGGCTCAGGGATGCCTGACACAGCTCAGCTTCCTCTTGTTTGGCCATTCAGCCTTGATAACATCTATGTAACAAAATCTGGAATTAAATATCCACATAGTTTAAAATACTTCGAGTGTTTTATATTTTCACGTTTGGACATTGACTGATAAACTGTGCTAATTAATACCTTCAGGGCATAATTACTTATAGGTGTGATGAATGATTTGTAAGGGATAATTTTTATGATTCTGTGGTTCTTTCCCCAGAAATATTTTTTTCTTTCTCTCTCACTGTCTGGGACATGAACCATGTGTGTCTCAAAGAAAACTCACCATTAATATTTTCTTATTTTATGTTTTAACAGACAAAGATGCATTTTATCCTAAATTGATTAACAGACCCCAGCTTTTCACTCCAGAATTTCAGAATTATTATTTCAGATACTCTGTCTTTTTATTTTCTCCAGTTTCATTGAATTAAAATTGACAAATAAAGTTGTATATTCTTAAAGTACACAACATGATGACTTGATATAAGTATATTTGTGAACCGATTACCACAATCAGGTTAAATCCATTACCTCACATAGTTACTTTTTTTCCTCTTATGGTTCAGACACTTACAAAATGCCCTCTTCACAGTTTTCAAGTGTGCAATACTTGTGCAATATGTGTGCAATACTCGGACATTTGGATTGTTTTTGTATGTTGATTAATCTGAGTCTGCAGTGTATGTGGGGAAGCAGATGTCTCTGAGATTCTGATTCTCTTCTCGCCACATCTTTGTCAACAGCTTTTTAATTTGTTTGTGATGTAACCACCCTAACAGGTCTGAGGTGATAGCTTGTTGAGGTTTTCATTTACATTTTCTTGATGATTAGTGATGTTGAATGCATTTTCATATAACTATTGCCCATTTGTAAAATGTTTGTTTAGATCCTTTGCTCATTTTTAATCATTTTTTTTTTTTTTACTATTGACTTGTGTGAGTTCTTTATGTATTTTGGACATTAGTCCCTTAGATATATGATTGGCAAATATTTTCTCCCATTCTCTATGTTGCCTTTTTATCTTATTGATGGTTTCTTTTACTCTAAAGAGGCTTTTTAGTTTGATGCAGGCTAGTTATTTATTTTTGCTTTTGGTATCAAATCAAAAAATATATTGCCAAGAACAAAGTCAAAATATTTAACCCCTGTGTTTTCTTGTAGTTTTATAATTTTATTTCTAATTTTTATCTCTTTCATCAATTTGGAATTGATTTTTTTGTGTGATATAAGATAGAAGTCCAGTTTCATTTTGTCATATGGTCTTTTCCACCCCTTCACTTTCAGTTGTCTGTCATGTGTCCTGAAATCTCAAGTAAGTTTCTTTCAGGGAACACATAGTTAGGTCTTGTCTTTTTAGCCATTCACTCTATTTTTTTTTGACAGAAAATTGTAATCTATCTACACTTGATGTAATTACATAGGGTAATGACTTACTAAAGATATCTTCCTGTTTTTTTTCTGGCTGTTTCATAGTCCTTTGTTTCTTCTTCTTTTGTTGTCTCCCTTTGTAAATTAATGATTTGTCATAATGTTATGCTTTTATTTCTTTCTCTTTTCTTTGGTGTATTTACTGTAGGTTTATGCTTTGTGGTTGCCATGAGGCTTACATAAAACTTCTTATAATAGTATAAGCTGATAACATCTTAACTTAGATCAATAAGAAATTACACACTTTTACTCCCCCTCACACACATTTTATGTTGTTCATGTCAAAATTTATATCGTTTTATATTGTGTATCCATTAATGAATTATTGTAGCTATAGTTGTTTAATGCTTTTGTCTTCTAACCTTCATAGAGGTTGAGGCATTTAAGTTCATGAAGTTCATAGGTCCCTAGGTAGATTTAGCTCAAGGAGATCATCTTTGAGATACAATATAATAAAACTCTAAAATCAATAACACAGAAAGAATTTGAAAAAATGGAAGATAACAGACATTCCTCAAGTAGAAGGAATCCCCTTAAAGCTATTCATTTACTCCCTGTATGTCTCAGTTTTCTTATGTTCAAAATGGTTAAATACTTACAGAGTTATTTATTAAGAGCATTAAATGAAAGATGTGAGAAAAGCTTTTTATAAAATAGACACTCATAAATTAAATTATTGACATTATTTTGGAGTAAATATAATTAATATATTTGTAAAGAGTACGGGCTATGGGAGGTTGACTAAGGTACAGGGGGTAAGTGGTGAGGGATGAAGACTGGACTTGGGTGGTGAGCACACAGTGTGCAGAGGATGTGTTGTAGAACTGTGCACCTGAAACTGCATGAGTTTGTGAACCAGTGTCAGCCCAATACATTTAAAGGAAAAAGAGAAAGACCACTGGCTATGGAGTTAGATGAATGTGTTCAAATTTTGTTATAAGTACTGAGAGACATTGTGATAGTAATGTGTTAAGCATTAAGACCATAGAGTGGTCATTCAATGAATGTTGAATTACCATTAGTGTATTCTTTGTCAGTTGCTGTAGGTTCTGTATCTTTATGTGCAGAATGTTGTTTCTTATGCTCCCTTTACAAATAAAAATTCAGCTGTCTCATCTCTGCCACTAGAAGATCATCTACTCACTTATAATAATTGAAGATTTCGTTCCTAACTTCAATATTAACATTGCTGAGCTATAAAAGGCTCTCATTAAGGTGTTAAATATTAGTTTTTATAGTAAAAGCAAAACACATTGGCTTAAAATAATTTCTCCTTAGGGTAAACATTAAAATTCTTAATAATTTTGGATAGAGAAAAATTTTTTTCCTGACAGTGAAAGATTTACAATTATTTGCACATGTCAGAAATAACATTTTACCAAGTTTTTCAGGTAGTTAAAGTGACACATAACAATTTTTGCTGTTAGTTTGATTGATGTTCAGTTACATTTAAAAATAATTTTCATTTTACAGATGGTACTATTAATGCATGAAGAGCACAATTTGTTTGTCAATGATTTAGCAGCAGGTTTGTTCATAATCTATGAAATACACAGTTGGATGTTTTCTAACACTGCCTTTTGTCAGGAAACAAATATCATACAATCTATAGGAAGGCAGATGCCCAAGACATCAGTTTAGCATTGTCAATACACTTGTTTTAGTATTGGTATGTTGCTATGAAATCAGTGATGTATAAAACTAGCACACTGCCTTGGTTCTAATTAAAAAGTGCAGTGGTCTATGAATACTAATGTGAGGGATTCCAAAGAACTAAGGACCCAATGGTGAAATCAATGAAGAAATGAAAATAATAAAAAAGAGCTATGGATTATGAGTAGGAAAAGTGTACTGACTATACACCAGGCATGGTTGGCTGTGCGTGTTAGGAAGTGATTACAATCATGTACATTAGAATAAGAGTATGGATAGCTTAATCTATTTTGAAAGTTCAAATTGGACTGTATTTGGATTGTCAGAAAAAGAGAGGAATCTAGTATGACAAGTTTTGTTTTGCATTTTGAACTGGAAGGATTGAGTTGCCTTTTGCTGAAGAGTAGAAGACAAGAGGGAGAACAATTTGAGAACGGAGCTAAAATGGTATTCTGTAAAGATTTCTGTGCATCTCATCTTCCTACTCTGATTGTCGAAGATTGTTTACTCAAGCTTAAGATTAGGCATCTGTTCATAACAATACCTGATTAAGTTCCTCAAATTTGGATCTGATGAATATGAATAAGAGCAGAGAGTCCTTTGTTGAGAAAAATTGGATCTATTTTATATATTATAATTTATACATTATATTTAGTTTACCAGTAACTGTCACTCTGGAAAACCATATAATGGGGATTTGCATCAATATTTAGTTTTTTATTAATAACTAGTGAAATGTAAAAAACTATTCTGTATTTTCATGATAAGGTTAATATATTACATATTTTTCTTTTAAGGGCTTCTCCCTCTTACTTAGTATGTGCATTAATCTGAAATTTCTTGAAATCGTCTCTCTTAATTGATTATAAAGACTTTTCTACTTTCAATGTGCCCTACTAGATACTAGCTATCTGATTTTTATTTAAACTGTAAATATCTTGCTTTGTTGCTATTGTAACCTAACTATATAACTTTGATTTTTGGTATCTGTTTCTACATCCTGCTGGCCAGTGCCAAAGGGGGGAATTTTAACCTTCTTTGAACTAAAAAGTAATTTGCTGATAGCAATGTGAGCTAAATTATGATTTTTTTTCAGTAGGCAGAAACTTGCTAATATAGTTCCTAAGTTGCAACGTTAAATTTACTCTGTGTTTATAAATTCAGTGAGTTTATAGTTTTTAAACACATCAGTCTTAGTATCATATAGGGAATATCAGATTATCAAACTGGTAAATAGAACACTATTGCTTAAGCAAAAGCTTGCCTTGTATCAAACTCCATGTTCTTTCTACTGCCCCGGATGTTTGTAGCATGCATCTTTGGGACTTTCCATAGACCAAAAGGAGGAAAAAGATAAGAAGATGCTTAAATATGTTTAAGTTATGATGATTTCAGTCAAAATCATCAGGATACATTCTTGAAAAAGAATGTGTCCAAAGATGATTTTCTATAATCCTATCATTATGAGTCTATGCTCCATTTCTTATGTAATTTACTTGGGAAGATCCTTAACTGAATAATCTTCTTATCATTGTCCTTGTATTACTAACCTGAGGCAATGTAATCATTGCTCAAATACTGCTGATACTATGCTTATAATATATGACAATAGTCAATCTTTCTAAAGACTAACAATTACAGTACAAGATAAAATAAGAGAGCTTCTTTCTTGAGAGAATTGGATAAATGTAATTGTAGAAGAGCCAAAGATCACTTAGTCCAATGTCTTAATTTAGCACGTGAGGAGCTGAAATAGAGTCAAACTGCACACTAAACCCAGACGTTCTGACTACTGTTTCCTATACTGTACTGGAGTTTATTTATGTCAAGCGAAGTGCTTTGAGTGGCTTGACAGAGAATGCTTTATGTTCATCTGAACCTGTGTAGCATTGCTTCTGTTTGAACCCAGACAAAGCCGGACTTCCTAGCTTGTCAAGGAGATGTCTGACTATTGTTGATAAAGAAGTTGTGAGGACAAAGGCCATTTGACACCCAGGGCCTGAAGTAGTGGAAACACCCTGTGGAATTATTCAAATTTTCTCTCCCTTTGCAGCAGGTATGTTGGAAGAACCTTCCTGTGGAGCTGGCAGGGCCACAACATTAAAGCAGTTTGCATTTGTGCTGCTTGAGGGCAGCTTTTTCGGCCTTCGGTGAGTGAGAAATAAACTCTGGCTGCCTTAAGCCACTGAGATTTGGGGTGTTTGCAATCCAAGCAAAAGCCTATTCTATGCTGACTAATTGAAGTACTTAAACATGCTAAGGGAGTACTACAAGATGCAAAATTGAAGCACTTAAGGATGCCATATCTTTGTGAGCAGTAGCGTCAAAAACAAACAGGGGTTCATAAACTATCAAATCCCTGACTTAGAGCCAGATGCAAAGAGACAACCTTGCAAACCGGGGGAATAGTTGTTATAAACTGAAGGCATGCTATGTGGGGCCTGGAATCTCTGATTTTACACAAAATACTTTTTATTCCTTTTTAGGATCTACTTCATCTTCTATTGCAACTCCAATGTCACATTTAGGAAAGGAGAAATGCATATTAGAAGCGTAAAAATAGAATTCTCTCCTTGAGTAGACACTACCTGGTTTGTGCAGTCTCTCATTCTCTTTTTAATTTTAGCAAAGTACATTTGACAAGATTATTCTGTCTGTGAAATGCTGTCAGTGAGAAAAGTAGAGCTGCTTTATTCTGGGGAAATGCTGTTAGTAATGATAGTCACAGATCAGCAACACTGTAATAAGGTATAGAGGGATAATCAAATGATGCTTGCGGACTAGTGGTGTGATTAAAGAATCAATCATTGGCTCTGGGAGAATTATATCAGTCTGTTTACAATAGTTTAAACTTACTGGGATATAAACTCTTATTTTGAAAAGTCATTTGTATAATAGACTGAGCATTTTTTAAAAAATATATTAATAATTAGGCAATTTTAGATAACACAGAAAACAATTGACGTGTATACTTAGTAAACAAATATTGGTTTTAATTGGTCTTGGCAGTGGGAACACAGATTTTTAAAGAGCTCCTTTCCTTGATATGGCAATCCTGGCAGAAGATGACTGTTTACAATAAATTTAGAAGAATTAATAAATGAGATTTGCTTTTAAAAATATTTAAGAATTGTATACAATTTCTAGCTCAATATAACTGGAAACTATTTGTGGTGTATGTGCGAAGCAAACATACCTTTTGAAGGGTTTTGGAGTCCTTTGCATGCCAGGCATCTTAAGTACCTGTATTATTCTGCATTGTATCACTGAGCCTTCAAGGATAGTCTGCCAGGCAATTACAGAAGTTAATAAAAGTCGTTTTGGCATAGTTATTCATCATATTTGGAAACTCAGATCAGGAACTTTTTTGACATCTTGCATGTTGAAAAATCAGTTTATGTTGACTGCTTCTTACTCCCTAAGCAAGTACTTTGAAAGATAAAGTTTTATAATAAGGGAGGAAGTTTATTCAGGGTGTTATTATGCTGCCAGGCTAAATTACTCCAAAATCTTTGAGTCTCTTTATATACCTTGAATCTCTTCATGTACTAAAACATATGGAGTTTCAAAAATGTGACTTGTTATCATCATTTTAACCCTTAGGTTCACTAAGAGATGACTCTCAGAAGTTGTCTCACTTGTGCCATGTTTCTGTGACATCAGTTCTCTGGTTTTTCAGTTATTTGATTTCTGTCAATTGAGATACCCAACTTCACTTTGTCAGTGTGTTAAAGGTCATCACTCCTTTGTGTTCAAATGACTCATTCTGTGTTTTCAGAAAATTCTTCCTTTCGTATGTAAATTGACTGTTAACATGTAGTTTTAAAACTGTTTTAATTGATAAATCCACTGTTTTCCCTTTGTGAATTAAGTACACTTTCATGTGGGTAGAGAGGATAGCACACTCCAGTTCAAAGAGGCTCAGAATTTCACCTACAAAAAGTAATCTGGTTTTAAAACCTCATTTAAGCTTTATCTGACATTACAAAATCTCAAAATCCTATACACCGCTTTCAAGTAGAAAGTAATGGAATTTCAATTTTACTACATAGATTTCTTTGTGATGCTTGAAGAGTTTGATCTAACTAAATAAATGAATTAAAGGGTTGAAAAAGTAAGTTCCAGAAATAGATTTTGTGTGGGTGTATGCTGGTTATTTAATAGAAAACATTTGGTAGTAGTTGTATATCTTTACCAGAGATAGAAGAATTTTATTTGAACTGTGACATGAGTCACTAGATACAGAAAATAATCTGCTGACATGTGTTAAATACATTGGGAACAAATTCTTCATGGAGGTTGTTAAACAGCTTTCCGTGAAAGTCAGCATTTTCTATGGAATCACATAGATAAAATCCTGAATGGAAAGAAGTATATAGGTTCCGATATCATTTAAGGGCTGCAATAATTTTTCCTCGCATTCCATTTGAAATGATTTTTGAAATCTATGTGCCCTCTTACATATTTGTAAGTTTTCATCTAAAATTTTCATTATAGGTTTAAATAGTTCTCAGAGATGTAATTTTCAGTATATTGTAAATTTTGGCATTTAAAAAAGAAGTGCTATATCATTTAAAAAATATAACCAGTGGAATCTAAACACCAGACTGACTTGGTAACTACCACCACTCAAGTTTAAAAGAAAAACATGCCAGCATATTATTAACATTCACAATTTTACATTTTCCTTTCACCCCTAAACTTTATTTCCATTCTTCTTCCTTTGTAGACTATATATCCTAATAATTTAAATAATTTAAAATCAATTAATCTTCATGGAATCTCTTCATGTAATAAAGCAATTAGTTTAAATGTTATTATAATACCTTAACCCTACATATCTAAGTAAGCACTTTAATATTTTGTACAATTTAAAGTTTTTAATGGTTTATTTTATAATTCTTATATAAAATTTAAATATCAATAAATTCATATATTTATGTATATATTCATGTATAGATATGTTACAATTTTAAAGTAAGTTAATTTTCCTTTTTTAAAATTATTGTTGTTTGGTTATAGTTGTCCTGCCTTTTCCCCTGTTGCTCTCCCCTGCCCCCACTCCCACAGTCAATGGCTCCCCATTGTCCGTGCCCATGAGTACTCTATTCATGTTCCTTTTCTTGCCCCTTCCCCTTCTTTCCCCTTTATTCCCTCTCCCCTCCCCTCTAGTTACTGTCAGTTTGTTCTTTATTTCCATGTCTTTGGTTCCATTCTGCTCACTTGTCTGTTTTGTTGATTTGGTTCTATTTACAGATGAGATCATATGGTATTTGTCTTTCATTACCTGGCTTATTTCTCTTAACATAATACTCTCCAAAGTAAGTTAATTTTCTTTGACCATAAGTTATGAAGCATTACATCTTTTTAAGGATTTAAAAAACACTACAATTATAATGAATATACAACCAAAAAAAACTATTTTAAAAAGTTTAATAAATAATTATTCAAGATAAAAGTAAAATATGTTGGAAATGAATTTCTTAATGAAAGGAATCCTTATCAATATTCCTGAAGTATTTAATAAAGGGGAAATTTCAAATCCATAACAACTAATTAGGTCACTTGCTAACTTGTTATTTTGTTTTTGCTTGTAGACAAAAAGCATAAAATAGTAAATATTTTAAGCGATGAAATAAGATTAGGAGTGACTCTAATTACTTCATGATATTACCTAGTAAAATAAATTTCAATTATGTTTTTGAAAAACATCTAATTTGAAAGAAATTACATAAAATATTTATTTTTGGGAGTTATTCCATCTTAAAATGTTTGTTTTCTAGTAATACATTTCAACTACATTTAAAAAAATTAGCATCAATAACTTACATTGTTTCAGCTGTTTGAAGGTGTTTTGCTCTTCAGATTTATCCTAATAATGGGTATTAAAAATAGCTAAGAAGAAATTCCTACCTTGTGTAACAGCATGTTTGAAACTGGAGACTATTATGCTAAGTGATATAAGTCATTAGGTGAAAGACAAATACTATATGATGTCATTTTAAGAGGAATCCAATGAACAAAATAAACTAATGAGCAAAATAGATTCATTGAACAGACTGACAGCTGCCAAAGCAGGGAAGGGAGACACAGTGGTAAGAAGTGGAAGGGACTGACTAGTGTCAAAGAATATGTATAAATGACCCATGGACATGAACAGCGGTGTGGAGAATGACTGGGCCTGGGGAACGGGCTGGGTGGAGGAGGGCAAAGGGGGAAAAATTGGAACAATTGTAGTAGAATAAATAAGAATGCATACATAAAGTACAAAATGAAAAACATAAAATAAAATATAAGAAATAGCTAAGAATAAGTAACAATCTGTTAATATATGTATACATGTATTTAAATCTGGTGCTTCTTTGCTCTTATGTGAATCTCAAAAAATGCATTCTTTTTTTAAGATTTTATTTATTTATTTACTTATTTATTTATTTTTAGAGAGGGAAGGGAGGGAGAAACAGAGAGAGAGAGAAACATCAATGTGCAGTTGTTGGGGGCCGTGGCCTGCAACCCAGGCATGTGCCCTGACTGGGAATCAAACCTGTGATGCTTTGGTTCGCAGCCTGCGCTCAATCCACTGAGCTACACTGGCCAGGGGCAAATGCATTCTTTTTAAAATAATGAAAAATGGAAATGGAAATTGCTAGATAAAAATGGCTATTATTTCTACCACAATATGTTACCATATACTCCATTATAGGCTGATACAAATAGTATTAAGTGTGAAAGAGATAAACCAAAGAAACTGTGGATTTATGATAAATCTATTATTATTATTAATTATTATTATTATTATTATTTTAGAAAAAGTTTTTTTGTTGGGCCACCTAGAAGTTTTTGTCTTGAAAGAAATGATCCATAATATTCTAAATGGTTAGGAGATATGTTTGGTATGAAAAGAGCTACTCAACTCAGCTGAAGAGATTCAATTGTGGAATGAAAATACTGTCATCAGTAAGAAGTTTTTTGAAGACATGGTAAGAAGTGGTAGGAACTAGAAACAGGGGAGTCGTAGGAGACCATTAGAGAAATGTTTGCATTGAGAGTGAGTGGGATGTGATTCAATGAGTTGGGTATGTGTGTGTATGTGTTTGTACGTGTGTAAGAGATAGGGGAGGGAAGGAGGGGCATGTTGTAGTTAGTTTTCACCTGACTGACTTAAAAAAATGCTGATCCTGTAAGCTGAGATGAGAATCCCTGGTATAAACAAGTTTTAGAGAAAGTTTTCCAGACAGATTGCATCCCTGACACCTTGAGTTAAGTTAGGGATATAATTTTAATAGATTCAGTATTCACTTGGTGTCTGAAATTTTGAGAAGTCTGAATTGGCAACATGTGTTTAAGAGTCATCATAGTATCCACTAAGAAGACCTTGGATATGCAGCCAAACTTACACACATGAAGAAAAATTGGAAGACTGTATGGTGGTGAGTGCAATACAACAGAAATCAAATATCAACTGATCTTCTTTGGATTTCTGGATCTGTATCACTAATTACTGCCAGAACTCTGCTCAGATTCCCTGCCTCTGGCTTCACTGTAAAATTATAAAATTTAATTTGCTATTTTCCCATCAATAAAGTTTTCCTCTTCCAAATTCTCTTTATACTTACAGTTTTTCTTTCAGTGACTCAGGCTCAAATCTCTTTCATGAATCCATCCTATTGCCTTCTGCTTTTCTAATATCAAATCAGATATTAAGTTTGAAATTGTTTTTCTTATACCTTTCTTTATTTTTAATCATCTTGCCCCTACCTTTACATATCTCTCTGAATGAACTGTTTACCATCTGTTCTCCTTACATTACTTTCATATTAATATTCCTAGAAAATGATTTGGATCATGTCAGCTTCTGATTTAAGAACAGTGAATTTGTTTTTTTAAATCATTTTAATAACCTCTTAGTACACTGACTAGAAAAAATCATTGTATGTTGGTTAGTTTTTAGAAATGTGTATTTTTTTAGTTAAATAACTTCTAGACATGCATATTTAGCTTTTCCTTATTTTTTTACAATAGGGAAAAGCATTTAACTCTTATCTGTAGACCGATATACTTTATGAATATAAATAAAAAATCCATAGCAAAATGTTAGCAAATTAAATCTAATATATAAAAAATATATATATTATGATCAACTGGGACTTATTATGGCCTCATAAGCCTAATTCAACGTTTGAAAGTCAAGCAATATATCTCAGCATATCAACAGACTAAAAAGGAAAATCATATGATCATGTCAAATGTTACAGAAAAGCATTAAAAAAAAAATCCAACATCTTTCCTGATAAAAATTTTCAGCAAATTAAGAATACAGAAAAATATTCTTAATGGGGTAAGGAACATCTACTGAATACCTACAGTTACCATGATACTTAACAGTAAGGAACTAGATACTTCACACTAAATTAACAGCATGTGAAGAATGCCTTCGTCTCCCACTACTTCCATTCAGTGTTACACTGCAAGTTCTAGCTAAGACTGGAAGTTAAGACTGGAAGCTTGTCTTGTAAGACAAGACAAATTTTTATAGAAAATTTATTTAAAATGTATATAGAATTTGTATATAATTTATTAGGAAGGAAAGAATATAATCATCTTTGGTCACAGATGATATGGTTGTCTATATCAAAAATCTCAATGAATTAATCACAACAACAAACTTTTAAAACTTATAAATAATTGTAGCAAAGTGGCAGATTAATGTCTAAAAATAAATTTCCTTTCTATTACTAACAATGAACAAATGGAATTTTAATTTGAAAACATATTATTTATATTAACATCTATAAAATAGGAATAAATCTAACAAAATATGCATGAGATCTATATGAAGAAAATTACAAAACTGATAAAAATCAAAGATCTAAATAATTGATAATATATTTTATGTTCATAGATAGTAAGACTCATTATTGTTAAAATATCACTTCTTACCAACTTGATCTATATATACAATACAATCCCAAACAAAATCTTACAACATTATTTTATGCCTATCACCAAATTGAATCTCAAGTTTCTATTGGAAAGGCAATACCCCAAATAGCTAACACAACATTGACGGAGAAAAACAGAAGAGGACTGATTCTCTCTGATGTCTTGTTTGCTCTAATGACAATTAAGACGTTAGGTGTTTAGATAAAAATAGACAAAGAGATCAATGGAAAAGAATAGAGAGCCCAGATAGAGATCCACTTTATTATGAATAAACTGATATTTGACAAAGGAACAAAGGCAGTTTAATGTATAAAGAATAGTTTTTCTAACAAATGGTTCTGGAACAACTAGTTATCTCCAAGTGAAACAAGCAGAAAAACTTTGCAAACAATCTAGACAAAGATCTTATGCACAGACACATACCTTACACCTTTCACAAAAACTAATTTAAGATGTGTCATTGACCTAAACGTAAAATTTAAAACTATAAAACTTCTGGAGAATAACAGGAGAAAATACAGGTGGCATTGGTTTTGGTGATATTTTTAGATACAATGCCAAGAGCACAATTGACAAAATAAAAAATTTCATAAGTTAGATGTTAAAATTAAAAAAAAAATTCTGTGAAAGGCACTGTTATGTGAATAAAATGACAAGTCACAGACTGGGAGAGAATCTTTGTAAAACACATAATAAAGAACTGGCATACAAAATATGCAAAGAACTCTTGTCAACAATAAGAAAGCAATCCATTTTTTAAAAAAAACCCTGAACATATTGTACATGTCCTGACTGGGGATCAAACCTGCAACCCAGATATGTGTCCGGGCTGGCAATGGAACCTGCAACATTTTGGTGCACATGAGATCCTTCAATCAACTGAGTTGGATGCATGGGACAACAAATAACCCAATTAAAATGGGAAAAATATGTAAGCCACCATCTCACCAAAGATGATACACAAATATTAAGTAAACATACAACATACCATAAAGGCATTGCAAATAAAAACAATAATTAGATACCTTTAAACATCTAATACAATGGCTGAAATCCAAAACATTGACTGTATCAAATGCTGGTAAGGATGTGGGGCAGCAGAAACTCTTATTCAATACTGATGGAAATGCAAAATGTTACAGCAGTTTGCTACAGCCTGGCCTTTCTTACAAAATTGATCATGCTTCTTGGTACTCACCTAAATGAGCTGAAAACTTATGTCCACACTAAACCCACACACACATGTTTATAGCACCTTTATTCATAACTGCTAAAACTTGGAAGCAACTGACATGTCCTTCAATAGGTAAATGGATAAATAACCTGTGCTATATCTATGCAATAAAATACTTCAGTGATAAAAACAAATGAGTCAGCAAAAGACATGGAGAGATCAAAATGCAACTTTTCAAATGAAAGAAGCCAGTCTGACAAGGCTACATACAGTAGAATTCCAACTATGTGACATTCTGAAAAAGGAATGACCATAGAGACAGTAAAAAGATTAATGATTGACATTTTAGGAATAAAAAGGAAGGATAAATATGCAGAGTACAGCTGATTTTTATTTATTACAGTGAAATTATTCTGTGTGATACTGCAATGGTGAGTATACATGTATCATCATACATTTGTCAAAATCTATAGAATGTACAATGCAAAGAATGAGTCCTAACAGAAATTATGAACCTTAGTTCCTAATAATGTATTAATTTTGTCTCATTAATTATAGAACTGTACCACACTAATGCTAGCTGTTAATAACAGGGAAATTGCTTGGGAAGACAGAAGATATAGAAAAGAGGGGTTTGTGGACATTCTTTATATTTTTACTCAATTTTTTAAACTTAAAAATGCTCTAAAATGTCCGTTGCTTTTTAAAAAAGTGTTACAACTGCCCAGCTGGACGTGCTATGAGCAAATAAGACAAGTTCCATTGCTAGTCTCTTATGGTCCTTCCTAGATCATACATGGAAATATACCGAGTTTGTTTTTGGATACATTCCTAGATATCCATCTGTTTAGAGGCTTTGTATCAAGATAATAAACTGTTGTAAAGATGAAGATGTATTGCTTTAAATATCATCCAGGCCAAGATTTTTATCTTACTGATATGAAAATACATATGATAATGCAGAATCATAAATATTCAAACCCACTTACCTATTGCCTTCTTTTTCTTTGGGAAAAATACAGATTGAGATTGTGTTTCTATTTCATACTTTATGGATGTAAATGTAAATTGAAAATTTCTGGTAAGAAGTTAGTGGAAAACTTCACCAAATATGAACCAAGATCGAGAATCTCTGTGTTTGGCATGGGTCCTGACCTTTGCACTCTGCACTGATGTGCAGTAAGTCCCTTCTGGGATTTTGATTTTGAATATTAACATCTATTTCTTTTTAAAATCATTTTATGAATTTTTTTATTAAGTTTATTGTGATATCATTGATTAATAAGATTATATAGGTTTCAATGACATTTCTATATAATAAGATTATATAGGTTTCAAACATTTCTATGACACATGATCTGTATATTGCATTGTGTGCCTACCACCCAAAGTCTAATCTTCTATCACCATATATTTGGCCCCCTTTACCCTTTATTACCTCACTCCTCTCTCCACTGGTAAGAATCACACTTTTGTCTGTGTCTATGAGCTTCAGTTTTATAGCTTACATATGAGTAAAATCGTATGGTTCTTAGCTTTTTCTGACTGATTTATTTTCCTTAGCATAATAGTCTCAAAGTCCATCCTTGTTGTTGCAAATGGCAGTGCTTCATCTTTTCTTATGGCTGAGTAGTGTTCCATTGTATGTATGTACCGCTCTTCTTTATCCAAACCTCTACTAAAAGGTACTTTACAATGCACAAGTTTACATTCCCGCCTGCAGTGAATGAGATTTCTTTTTCTCCACAACCTCCCCAACACTTGTTATGACTTGTCTTGTTGATCATAGTTATTCTAACAGGTGTGGGATATATCATTGTAGTTTTGATTTGCATTTTCCTAATAGCTAGAAAAGTTAAGCATCTTTTCTATATCTGTCAACCATTTTTATGTCTTCTTAGGAGATGTGTCTGTTCAGGTCCTCTGTCCATTTTTTTTTTAATTGGATTTTTTTGTTTGTGTTGAGTTGCATGAGTATGAGTTGTGTGTATCCTTGTCAGGGCTGTTATTTGCAAATATCTCCCACTTGGTTGGTTGCCTTTTTGTTTTGTCGTCAGTTCCTTTTGCTGTGCAGAAGTTTTTTAGTTTGCTATAGTCCCATTCGTTTATTTTTGCCTTTACTTTTATTGTCTTTGGGGTCTAATTCACCTGTGTTTCCTTCTAAGTAAGCTATTGTTTCAGGTCTTACATTTTAGGTCTTTGATCCATTTTGAATTACTTTTGTATTTGGGGACAAACTGTA